>JAQFYZ010000732.1:0-34299 GCA_034695085.1 Cylindroiulus punctatus | reverse complement strand
AAAGCGCAAAATTCATCCCCAAAATTCAACTTCACCAATGCCGGATATGTCGGCTCTCAACGCAGGCAAGTCCCATTCCACAATGTTTCTCCTAGCAAAGGCCAGTCCTGGACACAATGTTCCTCTCAGCAATTACAACGATCCCGGGTTTCGGCACCATTATGTGACCCAGAAATCACACATCACGATTGAACACTTGCAGCACTAACTGGGCTTAAGGCTCCTTTAACATAAAACAGCAAAAGCAAATAAAAGTTAAACGTTTATTACATTGAGGCAGTCTGACTCACGACCAGCGTGTGTCAACGTGCGGCCGGCTGACAGGTGAGCTCAAGTGACCAAGATAAGGGGAAGAACTCCCTTAAATACAAGTTATGGAATTCCCCCAGAATTCCTAAACAACAATTAACAATTGTAATACAGCATACATGAAGTTATCAAAGGTTAAGTAATCGAAATCTAGGTCACACAACAAAGGACCAAGTTGCATAATCATCAATAATGATGAGCATGCAAATTGGCATGGTGCTAATCAATCAAAGGAATGCCAAAAAAACAATCCGACCCCGAGGGCGAAGGTCACACCCTTAGGCTTGACGTTCATTTGAGAGCAGAGAGTGAAAGTAACTGTCGAGAGTAAACACCTGCAAATTTTTTACATGATTTTTGCCGAATGACAATGATTTTCGACAATGATAATTCGCAGTGTGGGCTTTTTATTCTTTTGCCAACTTTTTTTTATGCTATTTCCTCACGTACCTTTTATAGGTTATGAGTGGTTGACATTGTAATGCAGCTCTTATGTTGTTCCAGGTGAGGAATGTGTCTGGCTAAATAGCGAGACCACACCCAAAATGAAAAGGAAATTGTTAATTCAATTTGCTATGTGTATGTGCAGGGCTAAAATAGGCAAGCACGAAATTTGGCCAATACTGGCTGCGCCTATAACTAATGCACAAAACTAATAACACATTACACGAACGACCTTTTATCTAAACACCCAATCGTGAAACCGCAGATATTGAGTGATTTTTAAGGTTTAATCTAATGACTTCATTAAACGACTTTGTTTTCCAAGATCATTTTCTCTTCACAACTTTTGTGGCACCACACGACTATTTTCGCATTAATTTATGGTGAAATCATTCACTCTAGAAATAATTTCAATTTAAAACAGCTTTAAAAAATATTTTCAACTATAGGTGTTGCATAAACATGTCATTTGGTAGAAGTTTAGTGATGGATTTCACCATATTATCACATGGTGTTTAAGGTATTTACTGGCAGTAGGTGGAAGTGAGGGGCAGACATCGTTTATGCACGACCCCTCACATCCACTTTCACTCAGCATTTGTGGGGCCAACCCTTTAAGTAGAAAAAGTCCAATTTTCCATTGACTTAGCCAAAGATCTTAAAAGGTTATTTCGAGAAAAGCCATAAATTTTGGGGGAAAAAACCAGACTATCGTTTTCCTGATTCTTTCGTTTTCGAGCATAAGTTTGGGGCTCGTCTGCCTTCGAGGTGCTTTTATTTAGTCGAAAGTTAATTTTAGATGAAAACCCGTTCGCTTGGCAGGATTTGGCATTTTCTGGACACTTCTTTTCTCAGCGCGAAATTCAAGTGTACTTAATTTTCCCGACAGTTTTTCATCCCACAATCGAATGGCACGCTGCACATTGCTAAATGAGACCATTTTTGGAAATGCAGGGTTTATTTGTTTACTGAGATGCTTTGGCTCAGGCATAGACGACGCACAGCGAAAATTCCACCACAATAAACACCCACGTCGTCCAAAATAGTCCACAAACGAAACCACCCATGCCATTTTGAAGTCGTGGCTATTTGGTGACGAAACAGCAATCAGGGGAGTCCGAAATAAGGATGGTCAAATTTACGAATTTAAAATATAAATTTAGAAATTTAAATCAGCTTCATTCATTATTTGTTTCCACTAATGATTAACTTGGGTTAATGGACTAGACCCCCCTACCACATGGTACTAAAAATACTGACACTAAAGTACTGAATTGAATTGAATGATGTTATATCATTTCCTGTTTGAAAATGTCATTGGAAACATTTTAAATTCTTTTTCCCGATGAGGGCTGCACTTTATAGTTACCCTGTACACTCCTATTGTCTAAAATTTGGTTTTCATAACTAATAGTTTTCTAAAAATTATTTTATGTAATAAGGGTTAAACTTTGCGATCACCCTGTACACTCCTGTTTTTCCACAAGTTGGTATTTGTAACTTAACAGTTATTCAAAAAATTATTTTTTGTAATGACAGCTGGATTTTATGATCACCCTGTCCGCTTTATTTTCCAAAATTAGGTTCTTGCAAATCTAGAAGTTTTTTTTAAAAAAAAATTCATTTTTTAATAATGGCAGGACTTTGTGATCACCCTGTGCACTTCATTGTCCAAAATTGGTTCTTGTAACTCTAATAGTTTTCTAAAATTTATTTTTTTGTAATCAGGGCCATTTAATATTACCATGCACACTCCTATTTTCCAAAATGTGTTTCTTGTAAGTCTAAAAGTATTTTTTGAAAACGAATTTTTTGCAATGAGACTGGACTTCATGTTCACCCTGTATTTCACGTGCTAAACATTAATTTTCTGTTCGGAAATTATTCAAAATTCGCCGTGCCATATCAGCTGGAGATACAACAATCAGAGGTTTTAATAAGTTTTTATAGATTTTTTTCATGCTAAAAATAAATTCCTCACTCGTATAAATAAACAAGCCACACGTACGTGCATATGTGCACCAGGGCGTATTTTTAGCAGTACAAGAACTCAGATATGGCCATACATGGCCATAGAATGACGGACCTTAAGATGCCTGGCAATGCACGAGAACAAGGTGGTAACCATGTCGTCATAATCTCCTTACCGGTATTAATTAAGCAATTACTAATAAGGTTGCTAATTATCCTTTATCACGTAACCATCGATTTTTTAAAATATCTTTTTGGCAATTCTGCCCAGCCTACACCATCCCCGAGTAGATGACCTTGATGACCGCTCACCCCCATACGTCTACGCAGCCACTAATCAGGAAGTGGAATTTACGTCATAAACTGCTGATAATTGTGACCCCTTTGCTATTGTTGTTGGGCTTGCAAAATGGCGAAGGTGTTCCCAAGGTAAACTCGTTTCGCCAACTAGGAATCATTTCAAAATTCGAAACTTATACAACATGCACGCGCAGGCAGGCCAAATAAATGGTTGTGGGGAATTTGGGCAAATCAAGCTACGTAACTAAGGTCATAACAAAACAGCACTCGAAAATAACAAGGATGTGCAAAAATGTGCAAATATGTTGTGCACATTGTGAACAGGGTATAAACATGATCGAGAACAGAAAGTTTGGTTGTTCCAAAATGTACATATGATGCACATTATTATGCTTCCTTCACACATTTACGTTACGTTACGTCGTTTAAGTTGCGTACGGAAGCCCAAACGATATCACGCTACTCGGTAAATAAAGTGTAAATAAATGTTAATAAGTTCCACATTATTTAGCTCGAGACTCTTATGGGCTTCCGTACGGTTCATCATGCCCGAAGTTATATTCAAAAACAGGTAAAAATACGAGTTGAGCTAGCACTGTTTGCCTAACTTCAGGGGCGCAGTCGAAGTTAGGGAACAGTGTGTTATGAAAGTTAAACAAGAAATAACATTTTTAGGTCAGTTTAAGTTAAACACAAAAACAATTACCTCGCAGAATGAGTCGTCAATTACGCCGCTTGAAAACGATAAACAAGATGGCGAAATCGAAATTCGAATTCGGGCTTTGCACGCGCATAGGGATATTGTTTAGAAAAACTAACTGGCAACGCTGTAGAAAAGTCAGCAACCTCCATTACGTTGGAACATCGTAACAATTATCTACGATTCCGTTACCGGTAGGGGTTCACATGTCAAAACTTTATTGTGTTTTACAATGTTATATAGATTTCTACATTCAGTCTGAATGGGGTGTTAGTAGTACCTTCTTTTTCTCCAAAAATCGGCCATTGTAATTCTAGCAATTTTTTTTTAAAAAAAAGTGGAAAGTTGAGTGTGCACGTTCGCCATGCAGCGCCACCTACGACGCTTCGGTGGCGCCACCGTAGCTCACGTCTCCCCACTAATGAGGCGATTTAAATGCTGTTTACCTGACCCAATAAAGCGCCCAAAAAGGAAACGAGGTTGTCCTATTAATATCGTCTTAATTTTTCATTCAGCAGCCAATCTTTGGAGGAGTCTTAACCCACATTCGTTTCATTCATTCTTTTCGCACGTAATGCTCATTCATGAAAATCGGTTTGGCTTTTCTGTGACGTCCCATTGGGGATGGATTCCTGGGCCATAAATATTCACCGGGGGACAATCGAGGTAAACAAATGCGTAGGTTTTCCATAAACAAACTGGATCGGTGCTTGTCGGAAATGCCAACTTTTATGTTTACGAATTAATCAAATTGCGCAGCCTTCGAGAAAACGACTATCCTAATCGAGCAACGTTTACACGAGACAAATAAGTAAACAGGCCTGTGTTGTATATGGCCAGATCTAAAACTCACCAAAAGTGGGTACAAATTGCACCACACCCATTCATGACAAATACACTAGAATGTTCCTGTTTTCCCTTTGTTTGTTTTTGGACACCATACTGACTTTATGCAGTGTTTTTGAATTTTTGGAAGAAAAAAAAGGGGGATATACAAGAATCCCACACAATGTATCCCATTTGCTATTTTTGTGTTCAACCTGATCTAAACTAACCAACAAATGTAATTTTTGATTTAACTGCCCCTAATCAGCAGGCAATCACTGCTAGCCTTCACTCTGTTAGGAGAAGTCCACTTTCAAAATGTGTCTATGGCAGGGTCTAATCTGTAGTACAGCCAGAAAAGTTTAACTGTGAGATCATTAACAGCGTGAGATCATTTCCTGAAAGTTTGACATACTGTATGTGCTCGTATATTGCAGCAACGTATTTGCTGGGTATTTTGTATGGTTTTAGCAAAACCATTTCTGCATGTTTAGCAAACTTTGTTACGTGTAGCAGAGGATTCTGGGCGTTGTTAAACATGTCACCTTTCAAGGCGTGTCACGTAAAGCCACGAGAGTGACTCGGTGTAAGTCAGCTTTATTCACTTTATTCGAGGCAATGACACAACTTGTCTAGTCCTTAAAGTAACGTATTTGGGGTATTCTTTTAACGCCTAGCAATTTTCGGTTTCTAATCTGGAAGTCGAATGCTAGTTATTTCTTAAATAATAACGCTGATGGATGGGTGGGTGTTTTCATTCCTAAATACACAGCCAAGTGGGTTGGCCTTCTCAAAATGGGGTTGAGAAAAACAGCTTGGTCATGGCCGCCAGCTAGGCTGGTGTAATAATCCGACGCCAATGTCATAACTTGGCATTTCGAGCTGTAGAGGGATTTAAAAGAGTCTTAACTTGAAGACACACTTCGTATCACATTCCTCGGTCAATTAGCATAGAACGCAGTTATGGACCGACGCAACTTCAGCCAGTTGCAAACACGACGAGCCAACAGGTTGGTGCTAATGGTCACCGAGGAATGCCTTTCAACTACCCTTCTGGGTTGCCCTTGCTGTTCACGAGATGGCGCTCGAGCAGGTGCAGCCCTATAGTCTGTCTCATTTAAGTTGGGAATGGAGGACAGCCAATCAGAGAGAGAGATTGGCTTATCGATTAGTTGGAAAAAAGGAAAATGGTTGCCATCCTGTCGAAGGTGATGGTGTGTGTGTGTTGATTGGACGGCGTCCCCTGCCGTCCCCTGCCGGACAGCAACTACTCTCGGTTATTAATGCTTGATCTAAAAGCGGTTGTTACTGAAATTATGTAAAATGGTAAATTTTAACGCATAAATTTGTGCGTTGCTCTTAAAAACGCTCAACTGAACTTGACCACGCCCACATCCAAACGTCATAAGTTCACAACCACAACCGAAGTGGAAAAGTGGGCCCCTGTTTTCTGCAAGTTGCCTTCACCCCCACCACCCGCACCGACTGCGATAGTGAATGGCACGACTGGAAGTCGCCACACCCATGGCATAACTAGATGTCATCGTTAATTTGACATTATTGCATTTCCTAAAATGCAAACTCCGTTGAGGTTGCTAATAAAATTGCACGTTCGGTTGTGCACTCGGCCCGGATCCCCGGGGGGGCCTTATCGCTCCCCCGGTGACCAACTTCCCCGCGGTTATCCATTTTAATTCCGATGCACCGCGAATTAAACATGCTGCAGCCAATTTGTACCGCAAAAACCTATGCAAATTACAACAAATTATATCCGAAAGTCTCATGAGGTCTTTTTTCCATTGAAATATTTGTAAAAGACTGAGTGAGTATATTAGAAGGGTTGATGGATATGTAACAGACCCATCTAGATCCTCCACGTTCGGACAATGCTAAATATAACGATGACAGAAAACAACGATGGTGACATAATACTCGAACGCTCCCCAATTTGCAGCCCAGGTGCACGTAGCCACCTGTGGCACGCTCGGCCCATGCGCAATAAAAAGGCAATTTCAAAAATGAATAATGCAAGTGACGGCCATTTTGACGCACGGCACATTTGCATAGTAAATTCCTCCGTTCGGGAGCATGTCATGCTTGAATAATTTAAGAGGAGCAGAGGGGGAAATTTCTTTTTGCCAGAGATCATCACGGACCAATTGGGTGTGGTCCTCATCTTCAATCATTCAAAAAACAGGCGCATCCACAACGTGCATAATGAATTCGCAGCCTGTCTATTTATTAGTTTACGGACTCTTTCATAATTAACTCGATAGGCAGCTTTCGTGTCTGACGTCGTTTTTCTGTCACGACCAACTTCTGGTCAATTGATGTGAAAATTTATATTGCCTCGGACATGGGAGCACCATACAGAACATACTGTACATGTATAAGACCATCAAACTTGTCCCATTTTAAAAAGCAGGACACATCTAATTGCATGAAACGTAGGAAGACATAACATTATCATAAAACAATGGGCGCATTTTACTCAAAAACAAAAAGATAAATTCACAAAAACGAGTTTTCACTTTTAAGAAATTATCAGACCATGACGAAAATACATAGGTAGAAAGTGATCAACAAAAAATGATGCATCTTTATTCGTATAATAACCTTAAAAACTGCATCAGGTATTGAATCGACACGTTGGCACCACAATTTAGTTTCATGCATCCATGATTACCTCGTAGAGTTCATAAACATAATCAAAAATGCTTGTTCTTTGCAGAAAACTGCATTGCAAGGACCTGCACAAGTTTTCTGTGGTGTTTCAATCTGAACTTCTTGATGGTCATTCAAAAAAACTTGAGCAATATTGAACCTCTTTTTTGTCGACCATAAGCATGATGTGTAATCATGCTAAATTTGGCAATTTGGACAAAATTCGATTTTTTGTGTATTTAATCATAGCTTTTGATTACAATTGTGCGCATTTTATTAGAATATGTTTGTTATATGGCAAAACAAGTTAGACAGTTTATAATACCTACATTACTTAATAAAATACCTCATGAAATTTTAGGAATTAACAAGATTAGAGTGGTGAACAGAGTGTTGAGTTTACATCTCCTACAGTATGTGGATGATATAGCAGATTATTGGTTCTGCTGAACTTTATCAATTTGTCCTTTACAACAACCTTTCAATCTTAATGTTTTGCATAAAAATAACATATTATATTGTACAATTGCTTCATGCTAATTGGTTTAATGTAAATATTTAGAAATTAGTTTTCATTATTATTTTGTATTTTTTCTTTCCCTACACATACAATTTATGTTGTACCAATTTATATTCGTAGTTAATTGTTACTAACTCATATGTGTAAATATTAACTCTTGGACCCATACAAGTTCTAATATGAAGGGCCAAGTTATTAAGAAACAAAAAGTATTATTATACGACGATGTGATGGCTTCCCGTGTTTCATGCAGTTACACCTGTAAATTTAACACACAGCAAGCGCCACTAACTTAATGCGAAAACTTCCGAACAATAGGCAACAATAACTAAACAGTTGACAAACAAATAATTGCAGTGAATCCAAACACACCTCTAACATGTGTTTAGACAGACGACATCAAGTGTATTCTCTTGATTTAAGACAAAAGGCAGAAACTGGGACGCCCCTGCCCCTTGAGGTCACTGATGCACAAAGCGATCCAACACAAAAGATCCCTTGTTGATCAACGAATAAAAGTGGCTGACATTGTCACACCCTTGTAGGTGGCAGCACCAAAGCATTACCATAACTGTTGCTTTTGACCCTCTGATGATAACATACAGGGGGTGTTTCCATAAGCTGCATGTCTTGTATATTATATACATGATTTCAGAAACCTTATTTTTTCATTTTCGTAATTACTCTACAGTAAATTCTATTCAATTATGGGTCCTCAGCAGAAGACATGGTCGTTATAGAAAGGTTTCGCTATGCTGGCAACTCCAATTCCAGAGGTTTTTTAAAAAATTGGATGCTGAAATGGTTAGTTTCGTGACAGGCGGAATGCTGTCTTTGGCCAAGGTTGGAAATTCATTAAACCTGGAAATGGTGTTGACTGATGATTTGGGAGAATTTATGCCATCCTGCATGTAATGTTTGGTTTAAAATTTTGCAATTTCGCTTAAAAAAATTGCGGGGAAAAAAACCTAATTGAGAAAAACCTCGGTTCTGGCCATCCCTGACATAAACTCATGGGATAAAAAACTGGGTTTATTTTCGGAGTTGATGCTCGAAACATGGCGTTACAAAATCAGCAGCTTTTTATGATTTTTATAGATTTTTTATGACTCCTTCGATGAAAAAGCGTCCACATGGTTGCCACGTGATGCGACGCATAGGTCAACAAATCCGAGTCGTAAATAATGTCGATTTCATGCCCCAAGATTAATTTCTTCTGGGGATTAATTGGGGGATTCATGAATTATCTAACGTGCGTGCCACGCACACCTGGAATAATTAATTATTAATTAGGCGAGTCGGTGTTACGGCGGATGACCACGCAACTCACAAAATTAATGACAAATTGAAAAGTCGAATTTTTTTTACTCGCATGAAACACTGACCACACCAGATACAGTATTCATGTTATTTACTCGTTGACATCAGGTATTCATCTTAATTTAGGGGAGTCCAGGACATCGAGCACAACCTACGTGTATAATTTCAGCGCTTAATTTCACGAATTACGTCCTGAGCAAACAAAATGAATCCAAGTACAGGGTGTGCACAAAGGTCGGGAACAAGCTAGCAATTTCATAAACAATGTGTGTGCACATTGTATTTTCACTCATTTTTGTTTATATAGTATTCGTGTTTGCGTTCATATTACTGCCAGATGAAATGGCCCAACTTCGCAAAGGCAAATATTTGAAAATTACTCAAAATCAAAAAAACGGAAATGGCAACCTGAGCTGATGGTATAGCAGGAGCTGGAGCGCCATTAGCAATGTCAACATCAACACGAGTGAGGGTGTTGACTCGCAGCATAAGGGGATCCACGCCACATCACATTGCATGACATACAATGACAGTGGACAATGCAGTCAGACAGCTCTTCGATAATTTGGTGTCTCTCAAATAGTAACTCTCAGAAATTCAAAGTGTTTCTATAGTTAAAAATGATCTCAGACTCTTACAATTCCGACCTGATTCGATAGTTGACAATGCTGTCACACAATTCTTTCAATAACCTCGTCTTTCAGACGTCCAGTATACACGTAACTCTCACATTTCAAACCAGTTTTCATACATGAGAGTGCTGTCAGACAATTCCTAAATATATCAGCAGATGCTGTCGAGATTTCACTATTATCTTAGACGGTGGAGAGTCAAACACCACCGACTGAGATTCTCTCGATAGTCGCTCGCGCTCTCAGCTCTCAAATGGACTCTTTGAGCTTAAAATCTGCCTGGTTTGAAAGTGGAACTTTGGAATTTAAGAAGTGTCACTCGATAGCTCTCAGCTCTCAGCTCTCAAACGGACACGAGCAATTAGAAGCGCTACAAGAGTTGGACAGCCGCCCATGACATTCCCAGGGGTTGAGGAAAACAAAATATTTATAGTTCAGTTATGTTTCGTAAACTTTCCAGAACAGCAGATCCTCCCGAGCTCCTCTTCCGTCTTTTTGCTCGAAATCCTGCAGAACTTTAGTAGACCAACATCAATCAGAGGCAGATTTGGCTGCTCCAGGATATGACTTCCGCGCAGATCTTTTTATAACCAGATGCTGTGGGAACATCTCACAGCCAGACTCGGTTCAAAACTCTGTCCAGAAAAAAATCCTTATACACCCGAAAATCGCCGAGTTATAAACAAGAAACAGCTGCATCGCCAATAAACAATTCTGGTAGAGGAGAGACTTCCGAGAATCTTGTTCCTGCGCATGACGTCATACGAACACGAGTCTCTGCAATCTTCACTGTCAAAAGACCAGAAATCCTGAAGAAAGTCGAAATCAAATGGCTGCTCAAGAGAAATTGGGCTTAGGGCCTGGTGGTTATATGGGCACTTTAATCAAAAAACATTTTGTTAGGTTAGGTGGCAGAAACTAGTCCGGAAACAACCAGAACACAATAGAAAACACCAAAAAGACCAGAACACCGTAAGAAAATAGCATAAAAAACAACACCAAGAAAGACCAGAACACCATAAGAAAATACAAAAACAACAAAAAACACAGAACACCAGGAAAGACAACAAAATAAAACAGAAAACCAGAATAAAAACACCAAAAAGAACCAGAACATCAGAAACAACACCAAAAAAAACCAGAAAAACGCCAAAAAACAGAACACCAGAACACCATAATCAAATACAAAAATAGAAATAGAACAGGAGAAAAATCACCAAAAAAAACCAGAACAATGGAAAATACACATAAAAAACCGCCAGAACACCAGAAAAAAACACCCAAAAAATGAGAACATCAGAACACCAACCAAATCCCCCCAAAAAATACAGAAAACCAGAAAAAAAACACCAAAACGTACATTCCATGATATGCCCTTGCATATACTAACTTGGACTCTGTTCTGAAAAGGGTCTTTCTGGTGGCGCTGATAGTGACAGATGGCGCTGATAGTGCAAAACTGCGTGCGTAACAGCCCGTGCTGTGCCTTTGGTGCAACTCGCATCCTCCAAATATACATTCTCGCTAAAATATATTTACGACTCGGAAAAGTTATGCTTAGAGACACGTAACATTATTAAAAGTAGAAGTGATAAAAACGGCGATTACACGCTCAGTTAAGCGACAGATAATGGCTGGAAATAGAGCGCCATAAAACGGAAACAGATCCTTCCCAGCCCGAGAAACAAAGAAGCTGCCGTTTTCAACAAAGGAAGATGCAAAAACTATAAATAACGCATTTCACGCCATTTTCTGATATACGAACCGCCTAGACCAAATATTTTGGCGAGCCAAATTCCAGGCACTGAGCTAAAGCCTAAACTACCTAAATTCAATGTGCCAAAGATTGGTTTCAAAGTTTTTAAAAAGGTTTAAAAGTTCCAAACATCTGACAATTTCAAGGAAGATCTCAAGATTTCATGGAAAGCTTCAAGGTTTCAAGGAAAGTTTGAAAGAAGGACTCAATGCTACGAGGAAGATTTAAACCTTCAAAGAAGATTCCAAAGTTTCAAAGTTTTAAAGAATCAGAATTTCATGGATGGTTTCAAAGTTTCCAGGAAAATTCCAATGAAGATTTAAATTTTCCAGGGATAGTTACAAAGATTCAAGGAAAGTCTCACAGAACGTTTCAAAGTTCAAAAAAGGGCCCTGAAGTTACAAATACATGTATATTCCAAAGTTTCCAAGAGGGTTCAAAGTTTTGCATTTGCAAGTTTATATAGCGGATTGTTTAATCCCTAGCTCCCTTGTGAATCCCGCTAAATAGTTTTATGAAATGGGGACGCTCCATGTCTGATGGCGCTGCTAACACCAAAGGCAGGCGTTAGTCAAAAGCGTCGGATTTGTGTGAATAACGAGTGAAAAATTTCGATTCGAAAACTCCAATCTGCCTATTCTTGGCCCAGACGTGTGAAAAGTGAAAGATTGCTTTCCCTTCAGCGCCCACGCGGTCTATCTTAATGAAAATTTCTGGCAAAAAACGCACGCCCAAACATCGAGTCCGTGTTTGAAGTTGGCTGTGTTTTGTGGAGCGTTTGGGGCCACACAAGAGCCATCGCAATTTCAGAGTGGAATTCTGTGAACCGTTGCCAGAAAAGTCTTATTTTAAATCCCTAGACTGGAATCAGATTGCGTTGCCCGGTCATGAAATGCGGCGTTAAAAGCTTTATTAGCTCAGAATCTGCATGATTTTATTTGGGCTAATTTTGGGCACAGCTCGACTGCTGTTGAAATGGAAATGCGTGCACCTGGACGAGGGGGCTAAATGATATCTCTATCTCACTAACATATAACTGAAATCACAGCGCTGATGGTGCGTTTAAAATGTTCGGATCAGAGTTGGGGCAGCTAAATTTTAAAAGTACATTGTTATAAGTTAGTTGTATAAGCTCCCAGAAAAAAAACTTGCATCAAAAAGTGTCATTGAGCTTTCTGATATTCTAGCAGAATAAGAAGTTTCTGTAAATCTGTCAACTTATGAAACACTTTATCGCAGAAAAATACCACTTTTTCTGCCATTAACGACAAACAAGTTGCACTTTTCTGCCAGCCTTTACATCATTGAAGACTATGAAGAGCGCAGTAAATCTGCAAATGCACTTTGAAGATTGCAGATTTACTGCAATCGTCAATTGTGCCATTAATTGCACTTTATTTGAATTTGACACTGGATATTTTCTTATGGGTTACGAAAGGTTACATTGGGTTAGGTCAGGTAGAACTCTTAGGGTGAGCATAGTTTGGAGCATTGCGTTTCTAACGGCTCATATGCTGGCAGTGATTGCCTGGTGGTTAGGGGCAGTTAAATCAAAAACTACCTTGTTGCTGCGTCATAATTATGTTTGTTTATATGAGGCAGGACGCACACCAAACTGACAAAAGGCAACTCATATTTTAGATCTGGTAATCGACAAATTTGGAGTAGCAAAACGGTTTTGCCAGGCTAGATCGTTTGTTCGCCAATCCCACCATGAGAGAAACTTTTTCGAATCTTTTGGTCAACTAAACTAATTACATAATCGCTAAATTTAAGTCTTACCTCGCAGAATGAGTCGTCAGCCAGGGACCTCAGCAATTTTAAAGTCGTTCAATTTCAATTACAAATTTAGTGAAAACGATAAAAAAAAATGGCAAAAATCAATCGAACGTACAGCATGTGAGCACGTTCGAAATTCAAATTGGCTCGCGTGTCGGCATTCCAAAAAAGGTTAGAGCGCTTGACATGCTCCTAACTAGGCAGTTTGCGAGGAACCCACAACTGGCCAATGCCAGGCAAGTGCGCGGCAGGGTGGAGCGACGTATGGGTATAGCATCAACTGTGGGAAAGTCTGGTCCGTGTCTGGAGCTGGCATTTGTCAGTTTGGTGGCCTGTGGGTTTGTCAGCTGGCAGTGGTTGCCTGATGGCCAACCATGCGGTTTTCTACGCGTGACTTTGGTGGAAATATAACGACGTCGCAGCGCCGTAACTCATTCGAATTAAACACAATGTTGCCAGATATCGTCGAAGCGGGCCTAATCCCTACGCGCCGCCGTCTATCCACTAGATATACAGCGCAGGCCTATATCATTTGTCATTTGTTGTCAGAAGGATAACATCGTCTGGATGACATCCAAGGCGAAGAGCGCACTTACTTGTACCTGTCCGCCGACAAAATTTACCACAAAATAGCGAATGGGCTCGAGGATAGGTGGCGTGCACCGAGTGCTCCAACAAAGATTAACGGTGGATTAAAATAAACCGCGCCACTTACGTCCTCTCATCCGATTCAGCCTCCGATTAATATCAACACTTTCAGCTTTTGGGCTTTCTTACGTCAAAGGAAAGGTGGTATTTGGATTCCAATACACGGGGGTCGTCCATAAAAGGGATTTTGTGGCTGGGAGGGGAATGGTTCCAAGTTGTTCATATACTCTAAAATGTTATTTTGCTGATTTCTGTGATGAATAAAATGGATTTTCAGTGTTTTTGGAAGTCACAACATTAGGACGATTGTGAAATAGAAAAGGGGGATAAAACCGTTCTATTATGGACCTCTCTTGAGTGGATTTTGCAAAGGGCAAAATGTTGCAGCTACGAAACATGCATTTCAAACGCCACAGGTAATCAGCATGTCTGTTTCCATGAAGAAAAGGGTGCACTTTGGTATTGTCACTGTTCTTGTTTGGACTGAGAAAGTGTGTACATGGTCCCATGTTGGATGAGCTCCTCCTAAATTCTCGTGTGCTGACAGTGATTGCCTGGAGGCAGGGGCAGTCCGAGCGTTTTTCATCAAAAAACTTTTATATTTGGGACAATTTCGACCTCTTTAAATGGGCTAATATTTCATCACTTCCACTACACGTTGTCATTATGCTTTCAAAGGATTTCTCGAGACACATAAAGCGGCAACTGACAGACCCCATGTGTTATTGTACAACCTTTTCCATTTTGCACTAGGGTGACTAGCCGAAGCTAGAATCAAATTTCCCTGACATTTCCAGGGTAAAAGGGTAAAGCCGTGTGTTTTGCCCACATGTTTTAAATCCACGGAGTCATTAATCCATTTATGTACATGTATTAATTATTTATGTTCCTTTTAATATTGTAATGTATCCAAAGCAAATAAATACTCGTGATACAAACAAGAACAAATGAGGCAGCCATGATTTTTCCGAACATGAGGAATTGAAATTTCCCTGACATTTCCAGGTTTTCCAGACGGCAAGTCATCTTGTTTGTACTGTCGAGTGGCAACCTGGTTTAGTGGAACACCTCTATAAGTGGTTACATTTATGGAGGTTGGACTTTAGTGGCAACCTTAGCAGACTGGGCTTCTCAGTTGAGTCCACTCAAGTCGGCCATTTTCCGAATTGCGCCGTGGCCATACATCAGCGGAGGAGCCAAATAGTTTTCCGGAAGATTTGTTGCCGGATGATGGATGCGGTACAAGGGGTTGCCACGAGAGTTTCACCCCAGGTTTGGCCCACGCCAGGGTGATAAATCCCCGCCACGCATGCGCTGGCACGCTTTTTCCCTAAGGGGAGGCCGAATTTTCCCTACCATCAATCTTTCGTCAACCGGGACAAAATGATATCCCCGCACATCCGGTGCGACGTCTGCTAAAACCACTAGTGAGCGGCTTAAACGAAAATAGCTCCTGCAATGAGACTGCTGTACGTGTTTCCGAGAAGAAAAAATGCATAGACCAAACCTATCCCGGCGTGCAACGCGCCCGGGCATGTTTTTGCGCATCATTCCCCATTTTAAGAAGGATGGATAGTCTGCGAATTCACTTACGTTAAGCACGTCCGCCATCTTGCATTTTTTGGAAAACAGTAACACATTATAAAAACCTGATTAGAACATTCGAGTATTACAGTATGTCAACTTGGGGGGGTGGCCAAATGATGATGTCATCATTGCTGTTTTCAGAAACATATGCAAGGGTTACAATCCATCATTTATCATCATGTTTTGAAAATAATTTCGAATTTGGCTTTGGTTGGCATGTTATATGCTGATAATCATTGGGAACAAAATATCAAGAAATGAAAATCTCAAATAAATTTCGTTTTTTAATGCATGGTCTTCTCTGATGGTCTGAAATCTTTGTCAAAAATCATTACAACGATTTTCAACATGACTTGAAATTGATTTAGACCTCTCAATAGTTAAATTTAGAAGAAAACTCTGGCAGGAGTCAATAAAGTGGAGTTGTTCATCTTTTTAAATAAACAACAGAAGCCAAAACAATGTTACCACTTAGGTTATACGGGATCGACACGGTGTAAGATGTTAACACATTTTCGACTCACACTGTATATTTAAAATCCATTATTTCTGGGAACTTTTCCACGAAATTTTCTTACTACTTACTAGGCCGACCTGGAAATTGGGGACTAAATCCATCATTTCTGATGTATTGTTTGGGGTGGGGTCAAGCACGGGTTTTCTTCCAACTTCATGTTGCATTTTCCTCAAATTGAAAGTATCGCCGATGTAATGCATGTTTTAAAACTCCGATTTTGGATCCTGCAACGCAACCTGGATTAGAAACTGGTTCTCAAATGTACGACTAATGGCTGAAAGTGAAACTGGCTACGGTATGCGAGGGTGCAGGGGATCCATTTCGACTACCCCCAAATATTTAGGAAGAAAGAGACGGGCTGATGGCGGAGAAAAAAATGAAACGCATTAGAGCTGTCAAAATTCCAGACTCACCAACACTAATCATGGAAGCGAGGTTTCGTAAGCAAATTAGACAAAGGTTCGGATTACGAGCTTGTAATTACGTAAACACAACGAACATCTTTCAGCGAAACCGCCATTTTAACAATATCTGAACTGGGGATAAAAATCTAGACTGCATCATTTCATCACCATTGTCACGCACCAGGAAAACCACGGAAAATTAACTGCTGACTTAACGAGTGAATGTATCAGTATTCGGGACATTTTTTACACCTACATGTACAGTACGTATAAGCCAACGTAGGATTGATTACGATTCGGGAGTGCAATTTTTGCAATTTTTAAACTAAAAAGTACACCTCAAATTCCCATTCTATTTTTGAACAGCAGATGTTAAGTTAATGACACACCGTTCATTGCTACTGACAAGGGATTAAGGTCCATTGAAAGTGCGTTGTGACTTTGGGGACACCCTGCATAAAATGACCAAATTCAATTTCTCCTTTCCTGATCAACATATTAAAATAATTTTTTTGTAAACATTAACAGGGACTCGCGTTTTTTGGGATGTGCACTTTCAAACTTATGGAAATGTATATCATATTAATAAAAACGATACATGTAATTCTATGTTTGACCTGTTATTTTGCTTATTGGGCGATAGATGGCAGCACATGTCATCTGAATTTGAATATAAGAGATTTACTGTCGTTGGCAAAATAAAGAATATCTGGAAAAATTCTATAAACGAAATGTCTTCTCAGTTTTATAGCGCATGAACTTACTATGGATATAAACTTTGAATTTAGTTTCATTTGAAATTATCATAAATGTCCAAAATTATCAAAATTCAATTGCAAAAAATCACTTTCAATGGGCCTTAACAACTCTTTATAAATTGTGTACAACTGACTCGAGGACTTCAATGGGACTTCAATGCCTTTCCAACTTCAAAAAAGTCAGGAAGTCCTCGAAGTCCCTCGAATCTCATGGTCAAGAATAACGGAACGATAGCACGAGGGGACCACACTATCGTAACGGGTAATACTCGAACGTCCCCTTTGTACAGGGTGTCATCAGTCGATGACCTGCAAGGAATCTGATTTCTGCTAAGTCAGCGGGCGCGCCACAGCCCATACAAGGAACCGCTGAGGTGGTGACGTCACGCCTCGCCCCCCAACGAGGGTGGGGGCGACATGACGGAGTCCCTTACGGGCCCAGAGTCCGCGATTAGCATTTAGCACTGTTTGGCCAACTCGGCCGTGCTAAAATTCCCCCGAGCGCCGATTCACTGGGCCAAAAGCGCTGCTAATCGAACGTTGGATTCGGGGCCAGATTCTAGTCCGATTTCCCAGATGCGTCCATAAATTGCCAGCCTAGAAAATAAAACTAAAATGCACTGACCATAGCCGTAGCATTTTGTGAATGACTCACCCGCGAGTGGGTGGACAGCACTTTCATCATTAGCACATTTACGAAACTCGCCTTCAATCGTGATTCCCTGGCTGCGTTTACATCTGGCCTAATTAGGAAATGAACCTGGGCGCGTCAATGGCTGGGGCCAATCGCAATCAATGACCAGCGACTGACCGGGACGTGAACAAACTTCAAAGCTTCCTGATCAGCGATCGTTTGCCTTTTTCGGATCAAAAATTACAGCCTCACACCGGCTTGTTCGGATCAAAATTACATCCAGATTTGAAACCGAGTCTGGTGAGAAATCGCATTTACTTACCAGGTTTTAAATTAATGAGTGTTCGAGTCGTATTCCTGGAACATCGTAACCATTCATCTACATTTGTCTACGTTTCTTTACCAATATATTGCATATTTTTTACAGTAAATTGTCAAATACGTTTCTACATTACTGTAATGCAGTTACAATGCACTTTTATGGCAGAAAAATGCCATATTAATTTCTTAATGTGGCGAAATATTGCAAAATTGATGACGTGTAAAATTGCAGAATGAATGCAGTTTCACTGCGGAATGTATTTCAATATATTGCACTTTTTCCACTGGATATTTTCTGCTGGGGAGGTTAAAAAAGATGCCAAATATTGATCTGCAGAGGACCCAGGTAGCACAAATCGACCAAATGACGTCATTTTTTTTAACCCATTTGACATCACATTGTGGTAAAAATGTGGTAAAAGTGATGTCCTCTGCATTAACCGATAAATTAAAAATCGATGAAATAAATAAAACTTGGTTCTTAACACAAAATTAAGTCTAAAAATGAGGAGTTGATCATTTGGTTGCTACTGTTTTCGTCATCATTTGGCCAAACCACCACCCCAAATCCCAAAAAAGTAACTATTCGAACTAGAACGATCACCCCCTATCAATACACCGTAAACTGCTTGAGATGGAGAGGCATGCGGGGAAAGCGGAATCGATTTCCAATGTCACCTTTTTGACATGCCAGACAAGATTGGTGCGAAATTTGAAGCTCGTCCTGACGGATCACGTTGCGCATTTATCGTTTACTTCAAACGTTCAATGCCTTCGTGTTTAGCAGGTTTGGCAGATGCCCTGGTTTATCCTTGCATGGAATGCAACTTCCTGGTAAAATTCTTAGCACAGTCTATAGTAAACCCATTGCATCCCAGTTTGGTGCATTTTCCCCCTTCTGGAGCGTGTGGTCCACCCAATTTATCACGTCTGGGGTTGTTTTTTCAGCGCGACAAGCCGCGACATTTATTGCCCAAATTGAAAATTGCTTTTCTGCAATAATGCCACGGGTTAGGTGCAGCGGAGTGACCACCTACTGCCCAGCCAATGATGAGGTCAGTATGTGGTCGGCGGCCTCCTCAGCATGGGGTGCTGTTTTCTGGGTAAAAAGAGCACGGTATGTGAAACTGCATCGAAATTAATTGCGGGGCGAGCTGGGGTTGGGCGAGTGACCTCTGACGTTGCCAAATCCAGCAACACTCCTTAAAAAAGGTGAGGCGCGAGAAGCTAGCTGGCACCTTACATCTCCAGACATCATTTGGAAATTAGTTTACCCTAGAAAACCATTCAGTCGCCGAAACATGATCACGATATATGTTGGGGTCTACAGAATAATGTACTCCCCTGCAGATACGGCAACTGTTTTGCGAAATCTCAGCTTCAAGAAGCCTTCGAGGACATTCAAGCTTATGAAGACTTCAAGGACTCCATAGGTGTCAGTGAAGTCCCACTGAAGTCACTGAAGTTGTTGAAGGAAGAAGTCAGACTGGAAGCCCCATTACTCACTGCAGCCCTTGAAATCATGTTAAAGTTCTTGAATTTTCTCGACAAACTAAATCCGGCCCTGACTCACCATCTTGCCACCAAATTTCAATGCCTTCAGTGGGACTTCATCGACTTCAAACAACCCCTCGGTTTTCAGTTTGTATGGATATACACGTAGTTGCACAGGCATCAGAAATTTGCGAATAACGTCGCAAACTTTCAACCTTTCACCTTAGTCAGATATCATCAATTCCCGCATGTTGTGGGAGGCTGCAACTGGCCAGGAAAATTAGCATGCAACATCCTCACGCCCATACATGCACGTGAAAATAATGTATGCGTGACAGGCGAACCGCCCCGAAATCTAACTAAATAGCTCCTTACAGAAAATAATAAATTACGTGTACGCGTATTTCATTCAGCTGCACAAAAAAACAACCAACACTTTCAGAATGCGGTGCTCACCACCTATTTGGGGCTTGGCGGGGGAGCGTGTTTTGGCTTCCTGAACTTTAAAATGCGAGCTGGCCAAATATTGTAAAAAAATTATAATTGAATCCATCAAATAAAGCCATTATTTCTGTTTTTTCCCAGGCCTACCTGCCGTTGTTTTTTTAATGATTTCCAATTGGCTTCGTTCCACCTCAATTGCCGAGTCCCTGGGACCGTTTAGGCGCTAATTTATCTTCTTCAGTTCTGGGCATTATTCCGCCAGTCATTAATCAGAAAGCAATTTGCGTTATCGACACCTGAATTTTTAAAAATTGCCAAAAACCAATACCTCCAAAATAGCTCGCTAATGTCGCTGCACGCGCAGGGCACTTTTTACACCTCACCCATGGGGTCGATGCCGATTATACATAGCGCGTAGATTCGTGAGGGACGAATTGGATAATATTAACATTTAACGCTTCCCCATCTCTGTTTTTGTGCTGAAAACACCCTGATGTGACTGGGCTCGCAGGCAAAAGGCGTTCAAAGCCGTTCGCTGTTGGGTGTGGTCCCGAGCTAATGGCGAGAAGAATTTCAAAAAAAAGCTCCTTTTTGGATGCTCAAAGTACTTACGGTAGGCATCGTCAGTCGGGAGTCCTGGAGTTGGCAAATTGACGAATTTGGTGCTCGATTTGGGTCCCAAAATGGCGCTGATGATGTTGATGATTGCTCACGAGCCGAAAATTCCTCGTACATTTCAACTTTTCACTTCGAAAACCAATTATTTTCATGTGTTTGCTTCCTTGGCGGATTCGTGGTGGTCAAACAAGGATGACGTTTGACTGATGAGGAAGCAGCAGCTAAAAATCAAAGAAAAAAGTGAAAACATAAGCATGAACACGTCGATGCCATTGAAATATTGCCTTACACTAGATTCTAAAAAACGTTGTAAAAAGGAATAAAAAAAAGAAAAAAAAGAGCACGCGCCTAATTTAGAATATCATAAGTCGCGTGCGTTCTAACGAATGGAATGTTTACGTATTCGATCTTTAATGTGCCATGTTTATTATGAATCTACATTTAAGGATGCCATGAACTGCATGCATAAGCATGGAAATGTGGACCAAAACCTATCATTTTAAATCTAGTCTTTCAAACAACTTATTTATTATAAAATTGCCGGCACCATTTGTCATGTTTTTCATGAATTTCATTTCAGAAACTAAGCCAGAAACCATGTTTTTAATTGTTGTCTTCGACAATACATGCTACGAATATCTAGAGCCATGGAAAACCCTGGAAGACTTTGCAGACATTGCAGTCATCATGATACGATGGTACAGGGTAAGGTTACTACAAGGTAGATCATTTTGTTCTAAGTGTATATTGTTTGCACACCCCTGCAGTCGTTTGCATCGCCAATGAATGGGTGGAAATGATGCTTAATTTTTTTTTGGGTTCCTTGCAGTACTGGTTTGTGCTGAAATGGCGTTGCGTGGTGGTACCGAAAATGCAAATCGCCGTGGCACCAACACGTGTAAAAGCGAAACGTGCATTGGATTTCGGCCTGCTAACGCCCTCTGCTAAGGGCGTGTTGTCGAAATGCAGCAGAGATAAAAAAAAATGGAGGGTCTCACTAAAGGAGCGAGCCCACCCTCAAGGGGGTGCAACGGAAGGTACGTGCTTCGAAATGTCCATCAGAAAAGCAAAAGGTCATCACCCATTCTGCTCCCCTGTCCAGCCCCAAAGCTCTCCTTATTTTCCTACTATCGAAAGCATGTCCTGTGCCTCGTTTTGCTTTCATTTCTCCTTCCTTTTTGGTGTAGTTCTGCTGAAACAGTATTTCTAAGTACATGCATATATATTGTGATTTATTTCATTATTTTATTTACATTTTTATGCTACTTTATTTTCAGTCAATACGTTATGGCTGAAATTTTGGTATGAAGAAGTACATCGAGATATGGCCATTTCAAGCGCCCCCTATTGGCCGTCAGGTGTGCCCCACTAGGGATTACTAAAAGTGAAAACGCCCAATTTTTTACAGCTATTATTTATTTTTTTGACGCTCAGACTCTTTCGTAGGAAATTAATTTGAGCTGGGGTGCTTTACTTAAATCCATAGGGTGAAGATTGACCGAGTCGAATGCTACGGCGCATCAGCCGCTGGCCCTCGTCCGCCCGAGTTGACCTTTTTCGGGGGTGGAGGTCACCCGATGGGACCACGCCCATGTATCTCAGGGTGAAAACTTAATTGCAGAAAAGGAAAAGGAAAACACGCAGCCCGTCGCATATAGTCCAAAACTGGAGGGCGGGTTGCGCAAGAAGCTGGCGGGGTCAAAGGTCGACATTTTCAGGGGCGGGTGGAGCGCGGTTGCACCCCACACGCCCCGGGCTGCTTTTTTAGTCACGGGGTATTGAACTGGCCACTGGAGTCTGGAGAAGGGATGCTCCATGCGGAAACTCAATGAACGACTCAGGCTCACCAGCGCCATCTGTGACGTATTTCGAGAAACTGCTTAGCATGTGGGTGTAAAAAGGGACGTTCAAATATTGTCATCGTTTTCCACGATTTTCGGAATCCTACCCCCAATGCTGGCAAGTAACCTAAAAAACTTATGGATTTTTGACACAAAATGTTCGAAATGTTCAAAAGAATACGCCATAAAGGATAAAGTGAGACTAAAATCCATCATTTATGTTCACGTTTCGATGAAAAGTTTTCCATTCGACATTTTTGGTCAACGAGTATGTCATCGTTGAGGGGTAGGTGTCTGAAAATGGCGACATATTTCATCTTTAAATGGCGAACATGTGATGACATAATATCTGCAGGCACCCTTTCTGATCCCCTTCTGCACCCTTCTCTCGTATGTTCAGAAAAAACATCATGGAAGAACCCCATTGCCAGGTGTCACAAACATGTTTCTCCTATAAATTGACAATTTTTGGGCTGTGTTCCTTTAGGAATAAACTCGCAACGAGTCGGGAGTAGGTAGCGATTCCACAGCCTGCCATTGTCCATTCCATGAATGCGAGACGTTGCATTGAATTGGTAGTCAAAGTTAAATCTACTTAAATTTTTGCCTTTTGACCAGTCTTTCGCATTCGTCTTCCACATGCTGTTGAGCCCTTATTTTCTGCGTGGCAATTTTTAACCTTTTTCTGAGATCGCCAACTTCTTTGTACTTGGCTTCAATAGTTTTACGCGTTTCATGCGGGCTTGGTGAGGCACAGGGATGGTCCGCACTAATGCTGGCACAATCCGCAGTCGTAGTCGTTTCGAGGTTTTTCTCCTGACCATTGGCACAAACCTGGACCGAACGTGGTTTGGCCGCCTTCTTTCGTGGCGTGAAGTCAAATATCGTCGGTACGGCCTCTGGATTCAGGCATCGCTTATCCTTTATTTCCCGGATGCAATCCGCAGTGAAATGCGCGCTGCAGAGTTTGCACCATTTCGTCGGGGCCCAGTTCTCTTTCCTCATGGCCGTCAGCCACTTTCCGAGCAGCTCTTTGTCAGCCAGCGGAAATCTGACAATTTTTAAATAAGAATTCAGAATTTTTCATCAGAATGCGTAATCGGAGGGCTGTTCACCTACCCGAAATACGAAATGCCTGACGTTTTCCGGCGGTGGTTTTTGCAATTAAAAGCCGAGCAGTAAGTGACCATGCTGAGCGACAATAGTATAGGCAGTGACAATACTATAGGTAGAAATGCAAAGAAATGGTATTGCTGGAAGATTACGTACGTCTGATTGCATCCCTCAAACAGATACCTCCATATAGAGACACAACACGAATAATTTCAATTTACCGATGAAGCAAGGTGGTCAATGTTTCAAAAGTGACAAGCCCGCCACTCCTGCAAAAACAACCTCAATCCTCAAACCGGAATTGCTAAGATTTTGAGTTGTGCAACTATTGATGGGGTACTATTTGATCTGCAGACACCAGCTGCTATAAAGACATCTACCTGAATCTCAGTTCACTTTATCAGCAATCTCAGCTTTTATTACTCGTAGATCCTATGAAGGATGAATCTTGCATGTAGAAATCATGCTAAAACACTGTTTACTGCCAGCACAACAGTTACTGAAAGTCTGATTCGGTGTGTCCATCCTCTGCGTACATCAAGAAATTGGCACCATGGATGGGCATCCTGTTGGTAGGTCACAATTTCAAACAAAAATTGTCGTTTCAACCTTCGTTATCAATTAAAAGGTTGTTATAACACAACTCACCTACACGTGAAGACATGTCACGTGAGAGATCTGGCATCAAAGCACGTGTAATACCCCAAAAATGACTTTGTACCAACGGGGATCATCAATCCAGGACCTCCTGATGGTAAACACAGTTGCTTGCAACTACGCGGCACGTGGCGCCATCTCTCGGCCATTTTTTGAAACCGAGCTCGCATATTACAGAGTGCTTCATGAGTCTCATTCGGACCACGCATTGCAGGGGTGCCACGCAAGTCTTTCAATTTTGCAATTCTGTTCAGTACAGGTGGCAACCTCCCGCCGAATCGTTTTCTTTATTCTGAGCTCCAATTTCAAATCATTAAAGAATCGATCGTTTTATCAAATTGATTCCAAAACTTTAATCTATTGAGCACTCCAACAATATATCATTTAATTTTTTTTCTTTGCCAACAAAAATAAGTAAATAACATAAGTTTCCGAATATACAATCCTGTCTCGATAAGCTGCATTTTCTGGACAACAGAAAGTGCACATTACACCCAGTAAACCCGTTCGGGCTCTATGGACCATATAATACGCAATTATTGTGGGGAACTGGAATTTACCAGAAAATTTTACTATGGAAAAAATTACCGATAGATAACATTACTGTTAGGTAACATTTTGCCTGTTATACCTAGAGCTGTATAACAAGTTTTACACACTCCATGTAAGTGTGGATCCAGCTTTATACCCTACTAAAATCGTTCACATCCTGTTAGCCCCCATAGCCAAACAAAATCAGGCCCTGACGAAATAAAGGGCTACAACGGTTCCAAGTTGTAAAATTAGGTCAAAGGAGGTCAACTAGTTCACAAGGGGCTCGATTATGGGGCCATGACCGTGATCTACCTACGGGCCTTGAGGGCAGGTTCACGAAAATGAGCCTGATGTATTTCCCAGAGCAGAAAAACAGCCCAAGAGCAGCAGATACGGTAGTTGCAAGTAGTCTCACAATGAAGCTCGTCCAGTGGATTTTCATCGTTTTTCTTGGTGCGAAAGTTCTAGGTTAGTGACATCGTTGATTTTATGCTCAGGTCACATAAATATACAATTCACGAATCAGTCGATGTGAAAAGCCACAGAAAAAAGCTATTTTTGCACGACCTAAATATTACTTTTATGATTTCTGGCTAAACGTTTTGATCGATTTTCAAGCAAAGCTCATGCATTGTCCCATTAGGATTCCAGTGCCCCAGAGCAGTTGGCAACTTCGCCCACCGAGACAAATGCAATCAATATTTCACCTGCCTCACTTTTTTACCGATACTTCGAGGCTGTCATCAGGGTCAAATTTTCGACAAAAACCTGAGCAAATGCGTGCCAGCGAAAGGCAATGGGTGCTGGCAAGCTACCAGCAAAGGTGCGTCTGATATTGTTATATTTTCGGGATTTTTTTTTACTTCATTAATTTGGCACGAAATGTGTGCCTCCAAAATAAACGTGCACTCTTGGAGGAAACGCGACGAATTATGCCATTAAAAAGATTCAGAAGAATCTGCATAATGATTATTTCAAAGCGTTTGAGCAGTTGCACTAAAGCTTGATTTCCAGCTTTAATTCGAAGCAATTGCTCATGTAAACTGGAATCAAATTGCATCATTGCAGCCATTGGGATAAGTTGATTAGTTATTTAAGACAGCCACAAAAATAATTAATTATTCGCCATTGGTCTTTTCGTGAGCTGAAGCCATTTTCATTTTAGACCGACGAAATTATATTTCTATTTAGTTTATGCTAGGAATAGGGCCCAGAATCCTTGTGGAATGGGACCTATTGCCTATTCCCTACAACTATGGACATGTACTTGTAGCTGTAGAATATCGTGTACTCAGTAATACCACTCACTTCTCCCACTGTTTGATTCATTACTTCAGATGGGTTGATGATCGGTGGATTTCAGGCTAAACAGGCCCCAACTTTGCAGCCCAGCTGCTCGTCCTTTGGGGCAACAGAAATGGTGCAACCAACGGTTTTCACGACCATCTACACCAGCACAACCAACACGATCGTCCGAATCACCGAATATGAAACCCAGACCACGACGCTGCGCATTGCGGCAACGACCACGACCACCGTTGCATTCACAACCACCGTACGTCCATAAAGGTCATGACATTTTTGACCACAGAAACCAAACATCATTTTAGAATTCACCGGTCGAATGCTGGAAAACATTCTACTCACTGTTTTCACGTCAGTCTTCTGTGTCACTGGCGTCCTGCTTTTCGAAAATAACATTCAATCACCGCGAATCGCGCACTTTTAAGATTTCGATACTTTTAGTCGCGTTTTTACTTTTACTAGGTTTCCAAAATGTTTAAAAAGCTACGGACAAGAAGAGTTCGCGATCATTTCATCATGACTATAAATAGAACGACCGACGAGATACGACGTTCGAATTCTCCTCATTCGAAAACCGTTAAAAACGGGAATTTAAGATTGCATTAAAACGCTTCACATCACGGACTTTCCAAAGAGGGTCGCTCATAATTCAAGTCGGCGCTTATCCTTCCACCTGCTGGCCAAGATGTACCAAAGGGAGTAAATTAGTCGCCTGTATTGGTACATTTTGTGTGATTTACAAAACAAACTTCGTGAATAATTTGGAGTAAAAAGGATATTTGTAATAATTGGCAGTGTCACTCATCGTACCCGAAATGAAGCAATCTTATTCGAAATTAAGCCTTGATTATACATACATGTACTAGTATAGCCCTATGGCTTATACAGTAAACAAAGGATTAAATACGCCCAAATTGTAATAGATTCTGACTTCGTGTTATTTATTACGTTCATAAACGCCTGAGTCTCCATCATCAGCTCTAGACACGCGATGGCATGCACTGCATGCATGCAATGAGGGTTTTAAAATTTACCAATATAAACACATTCAAATTCAATTTTCGAAATAATGTGCGACATTTCCAGCACGATTTTAAAAAGTTGCATGGTTTTTTGCATGATTAAAAATAGAGTTTTTCTTCAAACACATGCACCCGAGACGAACTGCCAGTAACCAATGAAAACTGACACATTTTACAAAAAATTGTTCCCGTATGGTACGTGCTAACTAAGTTTTTGATGAAGTTATACCCAAGAACGATAATTATTGGAAAAAACATGTTAAAGGTTTGTAGATATACATTGCGTTTATAAATCTAATAATGCACACAATTTCACCAAAAAGCCATTTTTGTAATCTTGGAAATGTCCGTTATAAATCTTTTGATGGCATTCAGTTGCACGCACGTACCATACAAGTTTTCATTGGTTGCTTTTCATGCCAGTTTTCATACCATTTGCATTTTCGGCATTAATTCGTCTCAGCTAGGTGCTTGTGTTGGGTGCAAAACCCAATTTTTAATCATGCAAAAAACCCAGCAACTTTTTAAAATCGCGCTAAAAATATCGCCCCAATTTCGCACGTCACGTCTACAATTGAATGAGTTTATTTTAGGAGCATGCAAGCATCGTCTATTATAAGCCTCACCCAATGAAAATGAAATATGAAAATGAGGCAGGAGACGTTGGACGTTATAGCCAACTAATCAATGCCCCAATTCTGGAATTTTCCGGACTAAATTTAACCCGAATCCGAGGAGGAAATTACGCCTGCAAGTTGCTTGAAAATTGAGCGAATGAGGCATCTTCGATGGATTTTTTACCCCCCCTGCTTCCGTATTTATCACGAAAATGGGAATTTCCCTTTCAAACTCTGCAGTCCACCTGCCCTGGTTTGGTTCAGTGCCCAGTGGTCTTCATCCCACGCCTTGACTGTCAACAGTCCTATGATAACAGGCTGTCCTGCAAACTGGTGAGTGTCAACAATTGTTTTCGTTATTATTTCAGATTAATAATGAAAAAACAACCACCTTGACACGAAGTTTTCAGTGTGTTCACATATCATGTAATCATATAAAAGACAAGATCCACTTGTTGACAAAGGGGAAGTTCACATAATACATGTATGTCGTTGCATTTTTGCAATTTTTCGACCAACCCCATCAGCATTCCTTATTGCGTACAGATCCCCTACCCCCAGAAAAACTGGAATTAAAATTTTGCATAAAAATCAAAATTTGATGGATCATGCAATTGGATTATGCATTTTCAACTGAAAAACCTCGTTGACGAAATGGACTGCAAAACTGAATGACATTAGATGGAGTGTCCATCGATCCATCGATCCAACGGTCCATAGATCCAATGTTTTAGAAAACCTCCAGCTAAGATAATGACATGATTGATACCTCCATGCAAAACCACTGAAATCGGACGAACCTTTTGAAACGGTCCTGGAAATTCTGGATGAAGATGTCATGAGGCGAGGTCTTCGATCCTCTAGGCTCGAATCTCATTGTAATGTCACCAATGCCTATGAGAAATACAGTATACAGTATGTTAGTGTGTGTTCATGGCTTGTAGGGGACACACGCTATGGTTAGGGATAACTGTTAAATCTGAAAATTCGCTTAGAAACTCATGTATACGGCTCCCTTCTCATCTTCTTCCACATCACCTTTAATCTCCGGATCTTCCATGGTGTTCACCATATCTGCTCCGATGGCAGAAAGCGAAAATTATTTAATTTGATTTTTTGAGCGTCAAAAGACTGCTGCCCAAACAGTTTCAGGAATACGAAATTGCGTAAAAAGAATTTGCCGCCAATTCGAAAATTCGAATTCCGAACGAATTAGCCACCGCCGTCGGGTGCCATTCTGCGCCGGGCCCCGAATCCGCGAGCAGCGTAAAACGACGTTATCATTGGTCCAACGACCAGCACGAGCCATAGCCTCTACACGGCCCCGGCTTCCACAAATAGATTCCTGCTTAGAGGCTCGCATTCCGCAAACCAACGCGCGATATTCCAAATACATTTCAATTTGTTCTCGCATTTTGCCATCGGATCAAACATATCCCTCGCGAATTACATTTTTAATTTTCGTTAATTAGAACATGAAAAGATGAATCACAACCAATAGCCGCGTTCAATACAAACAAACATTTGATTGTATGTGGCGCATAGACTGGCCTGCAACCTGTTGACTGCCTCGGGCGTCAAAAAGTCTAATAAATTCCGCTAAAACCCACCCTATTCATCGGCTCTCGCATATTTCCAAACAAATACAGTAGAACCTGTCTAACTCAATATTGTGTAAACTTATAACCTCCATAACCTAATATCAGCGGCCGGTCCCGAGCTCGTCCCCATGCTCGATTAATGTCCCTGCCTAAGTCAATAACCTGTCTAAACCGATACGTGATGCCCGGTCCCTACAGTATTGACTTAGACAGGTTCTATTGTATACGAATTTGCTTCACTAAAAACATTTGCCTGTATGTGGCGCATAGACAGGCCTGCCACCCAGTGACACAGACAACGTGCACTGACACCACTGTAAACGTTTTGACAATACATGTACATTAGTATTATTTTATTTAATATACATTTTTAATTTTAATTTTTACTATTTACTACAATTTTATTTTTATTTGGACTTAAATTAAAGGGCTAACAGAGACGGTCGTGGCCGATTACTGAAGGGAAGCCCTTCCCGACATTCGCCCATGGATTGTGGAAACCACGAAAACCACAATCAGGTTAGGCCGATCAGGAAGCGAACCCAGGTCTCCCGAATTCAGGCAGACTAAACCACTAAAGCTACCTGCTGGGTGCCATCTGGTGGCTGCCAATTAGGATCAAAAGTGCAATTTGCATGCCCAAACCAAAAGCCCACTACCCCCTCCCCCAATTTTAATCCATTACAATATTCGCACTTTCACCGAAGCATTTCAGAGATCGACTAATTTCTCCTGGCTGTTGTCAAATTCGCTCCCGACAAGCGCCGAGCCTTCTTTTCAATCGGCGTGGAAGGAGGGGGGGGGATGATTGACAGCTCAACCCCTTCTTTTCAAGTTGCCGCGTTGTTCAAGGACAAACGGATGAAGCAAACAGAGCAACAGATCAAAGAAAAGCGAAAAGACGTTCTAAAGGGGAGCAAATATTCCCTCATCGACACGTGCCCCTCGCGTGCGAGGCTAATGCCTTCTGGAAAATTAACCATTTAATTAACCAGACAATAAAACCAGGCTTTACGACACCCGCCCCGGAGGTCCACACTTACACGTATAAGAAGGCAAACAGGCACATAAACAATCTCTAAATTTTATAAATCAGTTATACTCAGTAGTCAATTCGATCAAATCACATATACATGTACATGCGCTCAGAAAACCTCGTTTCAATGCAGGTTATTCTAATTATTCAATTAACAGTGACTACTACGGAATTTTCCCTGTTTCCTGCCCGCTCCTCCATAGACATAATGAGAAAGGGGTTTTCTCCTCATGGCGCGTGAACTGGCAATGATTGCCTTTGCTCCGCGGTCAAATGCTGCCCAAAGAAAAACTTAGATTTTTAAGTAAGTGTCAGGATATTAGGAAAAAAAATGAAAAAAAAAACCACAACAACATACTACAAAATCCCAAAAAAATTAATACTATAAAAATTAATCCAAAAGTTCCATATATTTAGCAATTCGAATTTTCATTTAGTAATTCAATTTCAATTAATTAAATTTCCAAAAAAAAAATAATAAACCGCTATTAAATATAAATTTTCTTAATATTACGGAAATGGCCACATTGTAAATTCTCTTAATGCACTAGAACCATAATGTACGATGATACAGTTTATTCTGTTGGCAGCGTCATCTCATTTATTTGGTACTCCCCCTATAGGATGCCTAACTGCAAAGCGCTAATGCAAAAACACCCATGGCATCCAAGCATCGCAGTTGAGCATCTCACAGGGGCAGCACCATATTTCACGTGAAAATAAAAAATTAACCGCGCATCGCACCTCAGTTGTGCTTGCAGGACATTATTGGTGGCGTTAACCCGCGCAAGTCTGCATTTGGAGCGAAGGGCTATTTCGATCGGATGCCGAAACGCCGCATTTTCCAACTGACGATACGAGAGCACTTTCCCAGCAAAATTTCCCATAGGCGATTTTCGTTTCTTTCGAGATTTTCCTTTTTCCGAGCTCTGCCAGCCACGGAGAATAAGCCCCGCCCCCCTCGCCGAATGATTTATGTGACAGCTCCGTCGCCTATAGCAACGCCCTCGTGCCTCCCTATTGCCACCCACCCACTCTATCGGCGGCGAAAGGGATAGTGCAAGCAGCCCGAAACATTTTTGACAAGACTGAAAATTACATTTCCATGGTACAAAACTAGACCGTCGTCATTCATGATGGAAAAATAATAATAAAATCGGACCAAATTGAGCAAAAGGCTGAAAAATGGAACACCAAAGTAATTGACCGTTCCGATTAAATAGCAGCAAAATTCTGCTCCAAAAATTACTTGTGCATGGTCTGAAGTCTTCCCCCATCGAATTTCATCAGTATTACATGTATATGGCCTGGCTCGTTACTCGTACCCCTCCCACTCAATCAACGGACGAAAGAGTCCGGTCACCCGAATTTTTGTTGACGGAAACAAGGCTGCTCATCGGCGGCATGGCAGCCGACAAAACACCGGAAAAATCCCGTGCCTGACGCCAGCCGGAAACATGGAAAATGATCACGGGACAGTCCCGGGAGACAAAGGATGATGAAAATGATGATAACGAAAAGGTATCGACGAGGGCAGCGAAAATCTACTTCAGATTTTCGAACGTTGAGCTGAAATAGAACGCCTCGCTCAGGCAAATTCGCCAGATTCCTTACGATTGAATTCCGACGAGCAATGGCTCGAAACATGCTTCCACATAGGCTAGAAGCCTTCCTAATCGTTTCGTCGGCAATTGTCATAGAGACTAACGCGCTTAAACTAGGAAAATGAATGATTCTTGCTTACCTTTCCGGAGCGTCGAGCATCCATCTTCTCTTCTTCTTCTTCTTCTCCAACGGTCGTTCTTTGAAATAGCCTCGCATTCCAAAAATTTGCAGCTTTCATTCGGGTAGCGCCTCCCCAGCGCTCAATGAATTGTCGCCTGAGAGCCTCATCCTTGAAAAGAGCGCTCCGCACAGGTCGGGTATGTGCGTCTGTTCCACTATTACACGGACTCGTACAGGTAGCTCTCGCCAGCGCTCAATGCATTTCCGCCTGATGGCCTCATCATTGAACGAGTCGCTTCGCACCGCTCGGCACCTGCGTCTGTTCCACTATTACATCGAACAACAACAAGAAGATGAAGATGGCTGACGGCGAGTCGCGGAATGGAAACGACAACTCATTTCAACTTTTAGCGAGGTAAGCAATTTATTACTTATACTTTTCGATGGGGGAAGACGTCCGGCTGGCGCCGAAGAAATTTTCGGGCCCCGGTTTGGCAGCGATTGGATTGGACCGGCCCATAAATCAAGCTCAGCTTTGGCGTTCCATTTTTCCCCATTTCGTTCCATTTGCCCAGATTGCGCAGAATAGAAACAACAACTTTTCTCAATTTTTAACGAGCCAGGCGATATAATACTGATGACAATCGATGGGGGAAGACTTCAGGCCATGTAAAAGTAATTTTTGGAGCACAATTTTGCTGTTATTTAATCGGAACGGTCAATTACTTTGGCGTTCCATTTTCCCCCATTTCGTTCCATTTGCCCAGATTGCGCAGAATGGAAACATCATCTTATCTCCATTTTTAACGAGCCAGGCGATGTAATACTGATGAAACTCGATGAGGGAAGATTTCAGGCCATGTAAAAGTAATTGTTTGAGCACAATTTTGCTGCTATTTAATCGGAACGGTCAATTACTTAGGCGTTCCATTTTTCAGCATGTCGCTCAATTTGGTCCGATTTTATTATTATTTTTCCATCATGAATGACGACGGTCTAGTTTTGTACCATGGAAATGTAATTTTCAGTCTTGTCAAAAATGTTTCGGGCTGCTTGCACTATCCCTTTCGCCGCCGATAGAGTGGGTGGGTGGCAATAGGGAGGCACGAGGGCGTTGCTATAGGCGACGGAGCTGTCACATAAATCATTCGGCGAGGGGGGCGGGGCTTATTCTCGGTGGCTGGACGAGCTCGGAAAAAGGAAAATCTCGAAAGAAACGAAAATCGCCTATGGGAAATTTTGCTGGGAAAGTGCTTTCGCATCGGCAGTTGGAAAAGGCGGCGTTTCGGCATCCGATCGAAACCTTTGGGTTTTTTGCATTAGCGCTTTGCAGTTGGGCATCCTATAGGGGGAGTACCAAATAATTGAGATGACACTGCCAACAGAATAAACTCTATCCTCTATTATACCGGTATATTTTTTATGTGGAAATTTAATTAATTAATTGAAATTGAATTACCAAATTAAATTCGAATTGCTAAATTTATTAATTGTATGAAAACTTTTGGATTAATTTTTTTTTTGGGTCAACTACGGTTTCTGCCCTGCTCCTAATGCTTTTATAGTACATGTATGTTTTTGTGTTTTTTTGCATTTTTGTGGTTTTTCGTGTTTTTCCTAACCTAAGTTAAATCTATCCTGACAGTTACTTAAAAATCTAAGTTTTTCTTTGGGCCGCATTTGACCGCAAAGCAAAGACAATCATTAACAGTTCACGCGCCATGCAGGAAAACCCCTCTCATTATGTCTATGGAGGAGCGTGCAGGAAACAGGGAAAATACCGTAGTTGTTACTGTTAATTGGATAATTACAATAACCTGAATTAATACGAGGTTTTCGGAGCGCATGTAAGCTTATATGCAGGGTGGCCACAGGTCAGGGAAGTCAGGGAAACGTCAGGGAAAATAAAAGTGGTCATGGAAGTTAGGGATAAGTCAGGGAACTTTGTAAGTGGTCAGGGAAATTTTTCACTGTCAAAGCAAAATGCAATCCCAGCACTCAGTCTTCCAGCTGCTTCATCTTATGCTTCAATCACACATGCAATTTTTGCCCACGTATGGAGATAATTTTTTCTTCTTATGGGGGTTTTTGCCCAAGGTTTGCCTACATAAAATGAAAAAAATTTCCTCTGTATGTGGGCAAAAATTGCATGTGTGAATGAAGCATTACTGAAGAAGTTGAGTTTGCAGCGTAAAATACTGAA
>JAQFYZ010000731.1:0-34323 GCA_034695085.1 Cylindroiulus punctatus | reverse complement strand
CATAACCAGTTGTAGACGAAAAATAGACGTATAAACCAAAAATCAACGTCTATTCAACGTCTGTGTGCTACTTGGGGAGTTGCAAAGTTACAAAGTAATTATTGCACAAATTTTCGTATGAATTAACATCTTCAGGTGACGCAAAACCAGGCAATTAGAAATGACAACCAAAACCACCTAAACAACCTAAAACAAGTGGCTGTCCCACACTCCCACTCCATTCATTACCCGTTGGCTGCATTTAATTTCGATTAATTTCGTTGACATTGGGCATGGGGTCGTGGGGGGCGCTGCTGGGCACGAAGGGGGAGGGTGTGCGTCACCCCCGCCCCGGGCGCTATCTGGGGCCAGCAACAATATCTTTCTCGCCTGCGTGAGCAGCGAGAGGGGTATCGCCGAGCGCGAATATTATAACAAAAGTCCACTTAGAGAAATGATAAATTGGACGAAGGCAACCGAGCAGAAAGCCATACGTCTTCGGAGCCGGGCCGGCGAGATTAGGGCCCGGGAAAATGAAACGGACCACGAAAACGACGATGAAAGCTGAACCAATTATTAAGATTAGTACTGTAGCAGTTGTGAAAAATAGCAGTTGGAGGAGTTGATGGACTCATCGCCACCATCAGCCAAAAGCATCTTCTAATACCATAAAAAACTCATTAAACAAATGTACACCTGCCGCCATACTGCCAAATCTTCGAGCTTAAATTAATGATTTAAGACGGTTTTCTTTTTGCCAAACCTAGCTGAGAACCTCTGTGGCTGCTGTTTGTTGAAACTGATCGTGTTATTTCGTGTTGAAACTGACTGTTATCATATTTTTAACAGCATTTACAGTACTTTTACGACATTTTCAATGCATCCATGCATCCATGCACACTGTAAACAGTAAAGGTACATGCAGTTTTTGTGGGGTACAAATGTACATTTGCACCCCATATATCATATATGTACCCAAAGGAATGAAATGATTTAAATATTTGCACTTCAAGGTACAATATGAATGGGTACAAATGTAGACTCATATGTACTCCTAGGAACACATGTCACATGTCAATGAAAACGAATTTCAGTCCAGAATTCAATAAATAATGACGAAGCCCGATGTGACGAACATTTCTTAGAACCGACACCAGAAATACATCCAGTGCATCTGTAGATGCAGGAACTGTATGTTGTTAAAAACATTCATGAAGTAATTTCATTACACAAAGTAACTCGGTGAATTACTCGCAAACTATACGCTTTATCATTTTTTTAAGAATATCATACGAAGTATCAAGCTTCAAGTTTAATTTTAAACGATGATATATTAATTTTGCATTCGTCAATAGCATTCTATGTTTGATTGCATCTCAGAAGAATCGATGTTTATTCTGGGTTGATTATTGAGTTTGCTTCTAGGCCCATGCTTGCATGTTTCGGGATCCAACTGGAAATTATGCATCACGGAGTAATTTCATGACACACAGTAACTTGGTGAATTACTTGAGGTGAGAGGATGGGGTAAGCAAGCCAGGTCCCACAACTGCACCTCGAATCGAGGCCGACCTTTAAACGGGGTTATCAAAACACGCATCCGTCCGAAATCCAGGGATTTTATCTGCACCGATGACAAACGGTTGTTGTTGTTACAAAAGGGGGGTGTTCGTTATCATGCTACGAAAAGTTGGTAAAAGCAAATAATGAGTATCGCCCAAAGCCCTCCTCCCCAAACAGGCCCATCGATAAGACGGCGATAAAAGATGGGGTGCCGGACGGGATGCGAACGGCAAATAATCACCGTATCAGCAATAATCACCCCGGAAATGGGAGGGGGTGGGTCTTATCGACCAAATATGACTGATAAAAAACGAATGCACGAATTTTAGAACGCGGAGTTTTACGCGAAAACAATCCCCAGAAATGATGCAATTCGCAGCTTCCTGCACGGGGGCCCCTATCACCACATAATGTAGTATTGATTTTTATCAAATTATGCCAGTTTTTGCTGGTATAGGGCGAGTGTAATTAGCGCCATTTTGCGCCTTGTTTCAACTCAATTGAGCGGAAAACTTTTTTTCTCTCTCCATGAAATTGAAAGGGTGAAGCCGCAGTTGTTTTTTGATCGATGACAATGAAAATAGTTAATTTCGTTTATGAACAAGTTGATAAATTAGGGAATTATAGTTGTAGGGGGTGATACCGTGATGGAACACCATTTTTGGAAAAAAATTTGAATGGCATCATCGCTGCACGTGCGAAATTTCAACCAATGACGAAGGCTGCAGTTGTCACGTGACATTGCACGTGAGCGTTGCACGTGACACGGCGAGAAGAAACATATTTTAAACAAAGGGATTTTTGAAATAAAAATTAACTAAAGATGACTTAAAAGAGAAGTAGTCTTGCTGTTAGCCCAATGAATTTTTAACAAGATATTAAGTTAAATGCTTGTAAACCACAGGCTGGTACTAGTTACAATTTTTCATTATTTTAATGTTATTTTTATGTTTTTGTATGTATTTGTTGTAGATTATGAAATATAGCATCAGCTAAAAATTGAAAGTCAGCAATTTTATTAAAAAAAATTAAGAAAACAGAGCATTTTTCGTATTCAGTGACCCGAAGACTGTGTGGTTCGAAATGTGGTTGGAAATGTGGCCATTTTGAAGTTTTTGAAAGTCTATTGATAATGCCATGTTTTCTCCCCAAATACTTGACCAATATGCAGCTGATACACACACACTTAATATTAATTTTCAGCATGAATATTTTCAAAGTTTTACGCATTTGAGCTGTAAAAAGCATACATGTTAGTGCTCGCATCCATGCATTTCATAAATGAAAAAAGAAATTAAAATTTGCTTTGTTTTACTGCATGTTATCGAGGTCTATTAACATGTTGCAACATTAAAAATGAAGAAAACAGTCTCAGACACCCTCAGACACCCTCAGACACCCTCAGACACCTTGGTGCTATGGAAAATGACTGAAATGTGCCCATGTTTCAGTTGTTTTCTACAACCCCATGTGCATTCTCGATGAAGACACTTCGGTGAGCGGTCGTTATAGAAAGGTTTCGGGAATAAGTCGATCGTGCAGTGAGGGGGATTTAATGTGGAAATAAAACCAGACCCGTTTTTTTATCTCTCGCCCATGGCGATGCAAAACCCTTATCGCTTATTTAAAAAAAATTAAAAAGTGCAGATAAGAAGTGCTGCAGTCAGGCAGAATCGCACTATAAGCTCCGTTATCAGCAGTTTTTATTTGCTGTTTGTTTATAAAGTGAATAAAATTCGGCAGAAGTTTCGCAACGGTCTCTCTCTACTTTTCACTCGTAAATCATGTGGACCGGCTGAGGGTGTTCGGACGTGCAGTGTGACCCACACATTTAGCATTATCACAGCGTTCGATTTTGATTTTCAAAAAAAAAATCCAAAAGACCATAACAAGTGATAAAGGATATCGGAGCTAGGTCTCCGAAGAAGATTTTTACCAAATGTAAGCTCATGTTTCATTGTTATGCAAGCCTTTATGTAACTAAAGTGATGCTTAATTTTAAGTTGGCATACTTAAATTATTTTGGTGTGCATTTCAAACAATAATCCCATTTGCAAATGCTAATGGCGGTGAACTTTGACCTGCTGCATGAGTACAGCGGTTTCTGTTTAAAATACAGCTTTCGATATGCGTTCAACGATATTGCTGTAAGATATAATCGTTCAAATATTAGCAAATTTTTCCAAATTTTATTTAAATTTATTATGACAAGTTTGCATTTTTCATCTCGTATTGGCGTTGTGTCATATTGGAAATGTTTGGTTATCATTTGTGGTAAAATGTGGTATTTAGTTAAAATAGTTATATTTTGTGCCACAATAATTTCATACTTGCGTTCGAATACTATTTTACATTAAAATATTAGAAACATTGTATTAATTCCAAATTTGATTTAAATTTATTATGAAAATTTTGTATTTTTCATCTCGTATTTGCATTGTTTCATATTGGAAATCTTTGGTTATCATTTGTGATGAAATGTGTTATTAGTTGAAATAGTTATATTTTGTGCCACAACAATGCGTTCGACTACTATTTTACATTAAAATATTAGAAACATTTTATTAATTTCAAAGAAAAATATTACATTTTTTAGATTGAAATGGTTTATATTAATATTTTTATCTTATGGGAGCATTGTATACTCTTCAATAAAAAAAAGTAAAATTTATGTTCTGAAACATATACACTTTTCATATAATAAATTTCACACTGAAATAGTTTAGTTGCATATCGTTTCACATAATAATATTAAACAGATCAGTATTGTTGAATACCTTGTCTTATAAATCTCACTATTTTGTATTAACATAGTGTGTGAGCTTCAAACTCATACTGTTTAAACTATACTTAGTTCAAACAGTATGAGTTTGAAACAACCAAACATCTCCAACTAGTAATGAAACAAAATTTTATAATTATTGCTATTACTAAATTGAACATTAGCTGTATACCAGCTCATTGTAGTTCTGAAGTCAAGCTGCAGCGTATTTTGTGTAAAATCATGAGTATGCAAACCACGACTTCACGTAGTGTTTACATAGTAATTCCGAGTAAATAAATTAAGTGATAATATGTACGAAACTAAGAAACACACGTGTGGTGGTTGAACTTGTCGAAATCGAAATTTTCACAGCTTGTTGATCCCACGGCCAAGTGCCGGTCATTTACCCCGTTCATAATCGAGTGACGAATGCGATCAAAAATACTTTCGTTATCATTTTCGCGAATTAGGCTTACTCATTGTTTTGGTTTTCGGTCCGTTTTTTTCCTCTTCGCTATCATTGTTTTTGGCCAGAGATAAAACCGCTAACTTTGAATGAAATAACTGATTCCAACTGAAACAAAATGGCGGCCGCAACGTTCTAGAACGAAAATGGCGAAAAAGCCGACGCGTGATGGCGTCCGAAGCATGATGCCACGCAACACGATCCGGATCCGTCCGCAGTTTATTATTCGGCCAGAGCGGCCGATACCGATCTTAATGACCGCGCATTCGGACGTGTTAGGTGAGAAAATGACCGCGGTCACTTATCGCCATCTACCGCCGCGGCAGTTGCGCCAATTTAATGGACAATTAACGAGCTGGCCAAATTTACGACTGTACGCTCGTTCGACCACCAGAGGGCGCTGGCAAACTGGAGCTGCTGATAAGGGCGATGACGTCACCTGCACGTGCACTTTGCAGCAAAACGCAATTTTGCACATACTTCGGAATATGCCCTGCTGCTGTCAGCTGCTGTTAGCTGCGCCAGCATGAACCCAATCAGAAAGTGGACTTTCCCTAACGACTGCCAGGCTGGCAGTGATTGCCTGATGACGTGTAGGTCATCCTTATTGACCAATAAGATGCAGGATATTCAGGCTAGATTGTGAAATTGGTGTCCATGCACGGAAAATCGACGAAATAATTCAACAGGGACCTTTCCTGGTCCCCAAATCAACGGATTCGGATTGGTCTGGTCCTCCTCTACAACTTTCAAATTGGAATCGGTTGCCTATCATTGGCGGTTTAGAAGTTAGAGCCCGATTAATCGTGCCCTGTTAGTTGGTTTCTTCTTCTTCTTACAGAAGTTTTATTTTTCTCGTTGCAGGAGAAGACTTGTGGTGTGAAGGCAGTTGCAGTCCGTCGCGCAGCTCGGCAGACTCGAACGACGATGGGACGGACCTGGACCGGGTCGACCTCAGGGACCCCGGGGGCGGCGGCCAAGACAACGTCCCCTTGGTCGACGGACGAGTGACCGACGACGACCACGAGGACGACGAGGTCAACCCACAGGTGACCAAGGAGGAAAGTCCAGACCCAGCCAAAAGAAGCAAGTCGAACGCTTTGCAAAAATCCACCTGTCTTCTTGTGCCTCAGGCCCTCCACGAGGAGGCCATCATTTTAATCTCATTTTAATCTGGGATTTTTTTCCCCAAACAGGCTTTCCCAGCATCTTCGTGACGAACCATTCGGCCATCAGTCCGCCGGAGGATGCGGTCAAGGGACTGACCAAGCCGGGTGAGGAAACTGTCATGTTAAGGCTCCAGCATAAGGGACGTTCGAGTATCATGTCATCAAAAACGCTTGATTCACATCGTCAAGCGATGACTATGGTTAAAAAGGCCATCATCGTCGTTGAAAAGTTTACATTAAAATGATTTCAAAACTCATGATTATCATTGAAAAGTTAACTTTAAATTAATCAAAAATTCAGCATAAGCATTATAAAGTTAACTTTAAATTAATTAAAAATTCAGCATAAGCATTATAAAGTTAACTTTAAATTAATTAGAAAACCCATGATTATAATTAAAAAGTAAACATTAAATGAATTAGAAAACTCATGATTATCATTAAAAAGTTAACATTAAATGAATTAGAAAACTCATGATTATAATTAAAAAGTTAACATTAAATGAATTAGAAAACTCATGATTATTATTATTAAAGTAAACTTTAAATTAATTAGAAAATCCATGATTATAATTAAAGTTAACATTAAATTAACTAGAAAACCCATGATTATCATTAAAAAGTTCACATTAAATGAATTAGAAACCTCATGATTATGAATTTTTAATTAATTTAACGTTAACTTTTTAATGATAATCATGAGTTTTCTAATTCATTTAATGTTAACGTATTAAAACGTTAACAAAACGTTAACGTTAACGTATTAAAACGTTAACAAAACGTTAATGTTAACGTATTAAAACGTTAACATTAAATGAATTAGAAAACTCATGATTATCATTAAAAAGTTAACGTCAAATTAATTAAAAATACATTATCATTGAAAAGGTAACATTACATTAGTTTAAAAAAAAACTCGAATTGAACAATTATTCGTATGAAAATCCAACATGAAAACTGATGGATTTAGATCACCCAAAACAACATTGTCAACAACAACAAAATCAGTAAATAGATGACTAGTAAAAGGTGTTGAATGTATTTAACGAGCAGACACACACGTGCATGTAAAACCATGAATAAAATGAGTACAGCTGGAGCAGGGACTATACCGATGACATCAAAATTGTGTGCAAACATGGATGACAAACCCAAATTTTCACTGCGAAACCGCATTTGGTTGACCACCATGACCATATGCGACTTGTCACGAGTCATTTTGCAACCTCGACCACCTGACATGATACTTGAACGCCCCCAAAAGGAAATTGCAAGTGAAACTCCCATTTGTAAAAGCCCGATAATTTCACCAAAGCCGATGAAAATTAACGAAGTATTTTACTTTTTTCCAGTTTGCGCTTATTTCTGTAAGGACTGCGGCATTCGGTTCAGCAGCCTCGCCACCCTCGAGGCGCACCAGACGTACTACTGCTCGCAGCGACAGGTGGCAGCAACAGCGCCGGAAGACGAAGCGCCCTCTACGGGAGAGGCACCGACGCAAAATTACGCGGGTTAGTATCTCAAATACGCTCCGGAAGTGCCGTCATAGGTATGGCGCCGCAACCCGCACCATATGTAATTAAAAATCATAGAGGTTTGACAGGTGCATAACAAACCAAATGAACAAACAGCTGATTATACGTAAAATCAAATCACGATAGTCGACCGAGCTCGCTCTCATTCGCCTTCGGTTTTCCGTTCGCAGCTCCGCGCAACAGCGGCTGGACCAGCGTGAAGTCGGAGTCGTGCGAGCCGGCGGACGAAGGCTCGGAGCGGGAGCCGGAAGCTGTGCTTCCGCGGCCGCCGCCGCTGCCGAAGGCCGGCAAGAACAGCCGCACGTTCTCCTGCCCGCACTGCGCGTACACGACGAGCAAGCGTCCGGGCTTCCTGCAGCACCTGAGCCAGCACCAGGAGGGCGGCTCCGGCACCATGCACATCGTGCCTCCGGCCGATCGCTACTGCTCCAACTGCGACATCCAGTTCTCCTCGGCCAAGACCTTCCAGGTGCACAAGCAGCTCTACTGCGACACCCGGCACCAGAGCAGGTCCATCGGCGCAGCAGCCAAGCACTCCACGGCACCCACGGCCGCCGCCAACCGCGCGCCGTCGCCCCACAACATGGCGCCCGGAAAGAGCTTCGCGGGCGCCGCCGCAGCCTCCACGCTCCCCGAACTGGCAAACGGCGCGCAAGGTAAGCATTGTAAGCATTATGTAGTGTGGCGTTTATAATAATAATAATAATAATAATAATGAGTTTATTCCATAAGGAAATGGAATGAAAGGGTTGATTGGAACACTTACAATCATCCTGTACACAAAAATCAAAGGAGAAAAGACATATGCATTATAGAGAGCATTGTCGGTTAAATAAATTTCTTTGGCAGAGCAGCAACATGTCATATAACAACGCCTTTTTGCCTTGCAGGTTATCCCAGCAGTGGAGCATCACTGACAGCCGGCAGTGCCGCCACGGTGTCATTCTCGAAGGACGGTGGCAGCGTGGTGCTGAGCCCGCCGCTGCTCACCTTCCCCTCCAATCCGGTGATCCTGGTGCCGTGCTCCTACATCTCCGGCTCCAACATGGGCATGCTGCCCGGCGGGGCCGGGCTCCTGGTGCCCAACGGGAACCTCTCGGCCGCGGCTGCCGCTGGGCTCTTCCCGGCCTTCACCATCTTGGCCTCGCCACCTCCGACCACGGCGTCAGCCACCGTGTCCAGCTCCTCGCCGCGGACCGTCCACTCGCTGATGCCGGCGTCTGTGTCGCCGGGCGCCGCGCACGCTCACGCGGCCAAGGTCTCCGAGGCCCGCTCGGCCACGCCGCCGGTCAACGGAGTCTCCGACTCCAAAGCGGAGCAGCCGCTGGACCTTTCGCTGAAGCGCCCATCGGCCGCAGCCGCGGAGTGCAGCCCGGCCAAGCGCTACGCCGCAGTCCGGAGCCCGGCCTCCTCCTGCAGCGGCGCCTCGGACTCGCCCGGGGCGCCCACGGCGTCCACGGCGTCGACGCCCTCCTCGGCGACCCCGAGCCCCACCTTCGTCATGGCGCCCTCCGCGGGCTCCATCTTCGAGACGCCGCACGGGGTCCAGTTCTACGCGCACCCGGCACTGGCTGCGCCGCGCCACCACCCGGTGGTGGCGGTCAAGCAGGGCACCAACAAGTGCGCCGACTGCGGCGTCGTCTTTTACAAGAAGGAGAACTACGTGGTCCACCGGCGCCACTACTGCGTGGCCGGGGCTAGGAGGGTGGAAGTCCGCAGCCCAGCCGAGGACGCCGCGGAGGAACCCGTCTCACCGCCCGCGAGGCGGCGCAGGACCAGCCAGGGCCTCGATGCCGAGGGCGCCGCGGAGACATCCGAAGAGAAGAAGCCGCTCCGCGGCGTCAAGATGGAGGTGGCAGAAGTTGCCGATGGCCAGTATCCGACAGCGGGGTCTCCCCTCAAGGATGAACTCAAACCACCCGTGAGTCCTCCGCACCACGCGGGCTGCGCGACCTGGAGCGTGGGCAGCCTCTCGCCGGCCGGGCCCTCCTCGCCGCCCAACGGCGCCGTGGCCAAGCACCACAACCGCTACGTGTGCGCTTCGTGCGGCATCCCCTACTCCTCGCCCGGCAACCTGCAGGCACATCAGATGTACTACTGCCTGAAGCCCAAGGAGAAGCAGCTGCTCGCCAGCCAGCAGGCCGCGCTGCTCAGCGGTGCAGTGGCCGCTAAAGTCAGCGGTCTTCCTCAGTCTTCCAAGAGCCACCAGGTCGGACACTGTTACCACATTTTTTCTACATCTACTTAGCACCGCAGTTTAGTTTTCCTCCTGTGACACCTCCCACTTCAGCACTAATCATCATTTTGCAGCCTCTCCCCCCTCAGTGATCACAATGATTGATCGAAAACCTTTAATATCAAAATTCGAAAATGTTGCTTTTGTATAACCATAGATATCGCCGTATTTAAGAGAATGAATTATTTAATCGCAATTATGTTACGCGCCGAATTCTAACTAAGGCTTCAGCAAATACAGGGTTCATACTCAAATTTACAAAATCATTTCCCCGACATTCCCTGACAACCCAAGTAAATTTCCCTGACTTTTAAATCGTGTAGTAAATTTTTTTAAACCTGCTCATGAGAAAAATATAATGTTTATTAATATCAACTTTTGGAAATGGTCAGCAGAAATCTCAAAATAATTAATAAACATGTAAAAAATTATTTTTTGGGGTATTTTTTGGGATGGAATTTATTTTTCAAATTTTATTTTGTTGAAAAAAACTTATTTTCCCCGACTTTCCCTGATTTTACAGCAAAAAACGTAGTTTTCCCTGACTCTCCTTGACCATTTTGCTCTTCCCTGACTTTTCCTGACATTGCAGGTGCGTATGAACCCTGTAATATCAAAATTCGAAAATGTTGCTTGACTGTAACCATAGATATCGCCGTATTTAATTGAATTAATTATTTTATCGCAATTATGTCATGCACTGAATTCTAACTAAGACATCGGCAAATAGCTGCTACCTCTAGCTGATGTATTTGCAATAACGGTGTTTGTGCCTTGTCTTTCCAGGCGCCCCCGCGCTTCCAGAACCTCGTGCGCTGCGGCCGCTGCCAGGCCCCGTTCGCGGTCAGCGAAGAGGACGCCTCAAAGGCCAGCCTGAAATGCCCGTACTGCGACGCGGCCTGCCCCACCGGGCCGCACAGACACTCGGACGGAGCCGCGCCTCGGGCTTTCCGCTGCACCATCTGCGGCTACCGGGGCAACACGCTGCGCGGCATGAAGACGCACATCCGCATGCACCTGGAGCGCAGCGGCGACGCGCAGGAGGAGTGCTACATCGCCTGCCTGCCGGGCGCGGCGCCCAACGGCGAGGCCGCCGTGTCACCCGGCGTCCAGGAGCCGGACGAAGCCAGCAGCCCGCGCTCCAGCTCGGAGACGGGCAGCAACTGCGACGCCAAGCCGGAGCGGGTGGGCAACGCCGCGGCACTGCACTGTTGCGACTACTGCAGCTACGCGTCTTCCTACAAGGGCAACGTGGTGCGGCACGTCAAGCTCGTGCACAAGGAGCTGCTGACTTCTGCCGCAGCCGCAGAGGCCACGAGCAGCGCTGCCAGTCAGCTCCGGACAGCGTCCGCCGAGGGCGCGAGCTGCGCCAGCCCGCCGGCCAGCAGGAGCCCAGCGCCTTCGTGCGGCACGGTGGGAACTATGTCCGAGGACAGCGGCGGGGGCCCCGCGGCGGCCTCGCCACCGCCGGCCGAGGAGTCGGACGCTGGGGACGAGGCCGTGCCCGCGAACCTGACTCGGGCGAAGGCGCCGCCCGCGCCGGTGGCAGCAGCCGCGGCCGCGGTCAACAATACCAAAAATACGCAAGGCAATGGTGGCAACGGAGGCAGCGCTGGTGGTCGCCGCCCAGGGTCCAAATACTGCAAGTCGTGCGACATCAGCTTCACGTATCTATCGACGTTCATCGCTCACAAGAAGTTCTACTGCGCGTCGCACGCGTCCGAGAACCTCGGCAGGGAGACGCCGGTCCAGTGAGGCGACCGCGCAAATCTCTGGAAATTTGAAACGAAATTGAGCCGGGACGTTTTCGGACGGCACAGTCAAATGGCCGTTGCATGACACCGTGTTTGTTATCGGCCGGGTCGTTGCGATCCATGATGCACGTCTCTTAGAATCGTCCATGCACCAGGACAGGGTCTCCAATCCCCAGCCCGCTGAGGGCTCGTATCAGATAACAGTGATGCAGCATATCGTCAGTCTAAGATGCAAATGGCTTAATGCTTCCTTTAAACTTGCACGTTTATGTTACTTAACGTCTTTAAGTTGCGTACGGAAGCCTATACTAGTCTCACCCTAAATAAAGTGGAAATATAATTGCAAGATATTGAAATCTACAAAGTGCCGTTGGAATAAGTTCATTATCGAAGACGGATTCATTCTCCATTGCCATTAGTTGTTAATCCATACTATGGCATGCTCTCCTGTGAAATTTATATTTTGTAAGATAGGCCATTTGCATTTTAGACAGACCATATCCAACGAGAATATTTTTCTCTGGACCAGCATCAATTCAAAATTGAACGTTCTTTGAATTACAAAAAGGTTGTGCATCTCTGTACCTGGGACACGGCCCGTTATCTTCTACTGTACCGTTGAGACGGATGTGCATCACGAATGGGCCTCCGGCTCGCCAAATCACCGGTCAGCCGGCTTTCTCTCAAACGTTGTTTATCTCTAGTTATGTCAGTCGTGTGCAATAGGGTGCGCGAGTCTGCGTTCGTTGCAATTGTTTTTAACCACGCTATTACGAATGGTACGAAATCAAAAAAAAAACATGAGGACACCGCTCACCCCTCGGAGGCGGCCATATCTTTTGCCCCCAAAACTGCCATGATCCAGTGAGTCAAAACAATACAAAGCCGATAAAGCATTTGAAAAGCTAGCGATTTTCAACATCGTTGCGAGGAAAACTGGTCTTGGCAAGGGGAACACTAACGCCTTGCTGCCAGTTTCCAAGTCCGAGTTCCCGAGGGCAGGATGGAAATATCCCAAGGACCAGTTTCTCTTTTTTAGAACAGCTTTAAAACGCCAATTCTTGGGCTTTCTAAAGAATCTCCCGGTTGAAACGTGTATTCATGGTGGGTATCCTTCCAAAAAAGGGATCGTTCATGTGCTTCCAGGCAAATAGGTGCTCGCTAATCTCGGCGCTGGATCTTAGGCAGATTTTTCATTTTTGAAATTAACGAATCTTCCACCCCGAAGCCAGAAATTCGAAATTCGTTTTCCAGTCAAGGGAGGGTTGGGGGGTCTCGGTTTGGTCTCCTCACAAAAAACGCGTGCCAACACAAATTTCTACTCGTCTTTCAATTCGACAAGATAATTTTTATGTGAGCGAATTATATATCCTCTAAACAGTTTCATTTCATTATTGTATATTGTGTAAAAAACATGGGGCAGAAAACACTTTCCAGCCCCGCTATCTCGGAAACACGTACGTTTGTTTTGTTCTGGATATTTCTATGCATTTTTTTTGGTACTCAAGTCGAAAAAAGCCAAATTTTGGTTAAACAGTTTTTCTCGTTTTCTTTTTATAGCATTTTTTCGTTGGTTGAATTTCGTTCGTTAATCCTAGAATCAGCGTAAGAGTCGTTATAATTAGTTGTACTGTACAGTGACATAGCCCGCCAATGATGGATATTATATCAAGTGCGCTGTCGGAGCGATTTTTAATTGATAAGTGAAAATATTACGATTGTTTTGTAGTTTTGTATTTTTTTTTTCTGTTCAATAGAAATGCTTTACAAAGTACTCTAACTGACTAGCTTTTCATTTTTTTAAGGTTTATGCCCTTCATGTTCACGTGTTATTTTTGCAGGTTTCTTTTTCACCTTTTCTCACTCATACTTCGACATGGCTGCCATTCATGGATTACTGAAGCAATACTGACAACATGCATTGAAAAATGCCCTTATATGGTCAGTATTGCTATCAATATTTAGATACCAACAGAAACTTAACACATTCGGATAATCAGAATGGAATACCAATCCTTAGATTGTACCCCTTACATCATCAATATTACAGTCAACATTCTGGACCGAATAAGGTCCACATGGGAAATAATGTTCAATCCCGAAACATACCATATTCACAGGGAGGGATCGCATCATATTCCTGCCTAATGCGAGGCAATGAGAAAGTGCAAGGTCTCTTCAGTCAAGAGAAAATGTACAGTATTTAATTGCTCGAGCGAAAGATAGCTGCAGATTCACGAGTGTGCGACAGATTGAGACCTGAAATGTTCGCTATTAATAAGTAAAAGAGTGGGGAATTATTAGTAAAATTGAATTCACTGATTTTTGTGCAGACGTGGCTCCTCTCGAGTTGCGAGTGAGGGCGCAGATTAAACGCCCAATCCCCTCAGTTTGTTAGTCCCTGTAGCGATGTCAACGGGAATGCATTCCTACCGGTATCGTTGCAGCACCCACCTCGAATCCAAAGTCATTCAAGCCTCTCGACGAGCAGTCCTGGCGGCCAAACCAAATGCATCGCTGTCAGTGCTGTCTCTTCATTTTTCGCTCCATTTTCTTCTGCTTCTTCTCGTCGACTTCAGGACTCGCTTGGAAAAACCACGGTCCCAGAATGTTGGTCCAGAGCAGGTAGATGGCCCTCGTAGGTGCCTTGAAAACGAACGAGAAATTAGCGCATTTGAACAACATTTCCCAGAAACTACACGAGATGACTGGACACCGCAAATGAAGTTTCTTCGCTTTGGCAACTACCACATGGGACAAAACCCCCGTATATGTCAATATACCTTATAACATACAATTTATATAAATAAACTATGAACAACATCATTTCACGCAGTTTGGGGTCACAGCTAATGCAATTTTTTGTCTAATGTAACGTGTAAGGAAGAGGGAATGTTTCTCACTTACCAGTAACCAAAGCATCCAGAAATAGTTCGATATCAGGCTAAGTCCTTGAGCAGCTGCTGTCAGAATCGTCAAATCTTTGACGTGCCTGGTAACAAAGACAGAAGCTGAGCATTAGATTTCAGTCAATTAAATAACCCGTAGTCAGCATCAGTAATGCCATGAGGTGAGGGGAAAATATGCCCAGACGACAACTGTCCAAGTAATGTAGGCCTACTAAATAAACCCGGAATAACGCAATTATTCCGAAAACAGCTCGTGGATGATTTTTGGGGAACGATCGTCGGGAAAAGCATTGGCAAACCACAAAATGGGATTCGACCATTACCATTCAACCAGCATGCCAGATTAGATGGAGCAATACTCACTCGGCAACTCCAGACTCCATGTTGAGATCAAGACCACCATCCAGGAGTTGCCCAGTCTCCGAATAAGAGGGCTTAGCCATGTAAGTCAGAAACTGCACGGCTCCGATGTACACTGCGCTCGACAGAATTAGCATAAACTGTAAAATAAACGAGCACGGCTTAAAACCTACTGAATTCACCATCTGAGGACCAGGGCACCTACACCCACATTTATCGCTCCAAAGCTTGGCTCGAGACACTCGACTTACCCACGAAAACACAGTGAAGCTCTCCCAGAAAAAGGCGAAATTGATGATCACGTAGACCGCCTGAAACACAAAAATGTTACCCATGAATTCAAGTTTAAATCGGTCCCAAGATTGGCGGATGTTCGACGGTACAAGTATCATCAGCAACCGCATCCTCATCATCTAGAGTAGGTCAATGTCAAGTCAATTTTTTGCACAACGTTCTAGGCCAGAATCCCTCAATGTTTCGTAGCAAATTTTGCCCAAGGTTTCTATATGTACTTGAAAATATGCACCAACACCACTCAAATCCATCATTTTTAACCAAATCTCAATAAAGATTTGCTGCTCAGTGATGATGCCAGTGCAGATTAGGGGGAGGAAGCTGGGGCGTAACGATCACGACTGATGACACAGGAGAGGTGGGTGGTCTGCACATTCCGATTTTGCAACGACGTAATACTCGATCACCCCCACGGCAATACGTACGCTGGCGATGCTGCCCATGTACGTGTAGAACTTGATCGTCTGCTTGTTCTCGTCGACGATTTGCTTCTGGCCTTTGGTGCCCTGCTTCCCTTTCGGCGCCTGCAAAAACGCGACGAGAAAATCAAACAGTTGCAGCGAATTCCCGGTGTGAAAAATCCATGGAAAAAAAATCGAACGAAATTGATCGTCCGCAAGGTGGCAGAATGCCCGCATTGCCAACGCCGCAAAATTTTCGCCGCAGCCCCGGCCAAACCGGGGGACAAACCGCCGGCATTTACTCACCGCCATTTCCCCGAAGTCTTATCTGTGGTCGCGAAATAAAATACTTTTCGAGTAATTAACCATCGCCCGTTTTCGGAGGCGAAATCAGCAGTGGAACGTCGTCACGAACCAGCCGATAAAATTCTATTTAGCCGAATGAGCCGATGTAAGCCGCCAGCCGACGGTCTGTGTGTAGGTAAGCCGTCAGCCGACGGGCTTTCCGCGAGTAAGCCGTCAGTCGCAGCGATGACGTCACGCTCTCATCGGAAAGACGAGAAGAGACGCCATTAACGTGGGGCCGAGAAGGTACGTGATTTCCAAAAAACAGCAAACCTTTGCGTTTTTCGTCTGCTCGCTTTCGCTCCCAAATTTTGCGCTGTTCGCCGCGGAGTCCAGGCCTCCCAAACGCGCGTTTCACACGGCCAGAACGGGCCGCAGTTGAGGCAGTTGCCAGCCTGCGTTGTCATTGCGCCGTTGCTGATTGATGGCGAAGGCGCAGTTAACGACCGCCTTTGTTGGCGAAAAGCAGACGAACTGTCACTGGCATTTAACCCTTTCAACCCTCCCCCGGGCCTCGGGAGGGTACACGATTCAAACCGCGCCAGCTGACCTATATTAGGGAAAGGCGAAGAAAAAATAAAAATTATAAAAGTAATTACAACGCGTGGAATGCTGCACGCGCATTTGGCACGTGCGTTCCATGCTTTCGAATAGACAAATTTTAAATGTGTGATTTTATCTATTTTTTTTTTTTAAAAAGTGATAATACGAGCATAATTTAGAAAAATAACTACATGGTCATTTTTATGGTAATATACTGTAAGACAAATTTGAAATAAAAATAGTTTTTTTTAAAAATGTTATTTCTTGCTTATACCATGATCCTTGCAATACGATTTGATGGCATTTTTTTAGAAAGTTTGAAAATTGACGTACATGTAAATTTTATAAAGAAAGTTTTTAAAAAGGTTCATTTTCGTGAAGGGCACGTTATCAAATAATTAAACGAATTTGGGGAAAAGGTTCATTTTAGACAATACTTTTTCGAAGTTTGGCAGAATTTTTTCATTCACCGCCATTTTGAATTAGGACTATCAACACGTACAGTATCAATTATTAAATAGTGTCTAGTGACTAACTACAGGTAATGAAAACAAGTGTATTTTTATAAGTTTAGCTTGCTATTACGGCCGAAATGCTGGCAGAAATTTAAACGCAATTTACTACTTCTTCATGTTTTAGCAGGATTGTTTCATTCACCGAAATTTTGAATTTGTACAAATTTTGATTATTATTAAAAGTTACTAAAATCTTTAAACCAACTTGGAGATATTTTGACTTTTGACGACTGCATGGCAGAATTTTTTGGTCGTTTTCTAGAGAATGTTATAATTTAAGACTGGTTCACTGGTGCTGTATTTAAAATTCAAATGTCTAATTTTTTGTGGAAATGTGGTTTCATGCAATTTTCTTTCATACTCACTAGATGACAGCCGAAATGCCAGCCCAGGATCTGGTGTCCTCCCTGCAGGTTAAATCTTTAGTAAATGCTTGTGAGTTGTAATTTTCAGATGACATGGCCATATTTGTAAGCGGCAATACTAAACATCTGTGCAAATTCCTTCCTTCAGATTCGAGGCATTTCAGCGGCAGCCTCGAAAAGGACATGATAGTGATAAGCAAGTCGGCCTCCAACCCTCGGGTTATCGCTGTTCCAGACAACCCCTCGGACTCTGTTACAGACTTCTTGGACGAAGTCGACACGGACAGCAACACGTTCGAACCAGACATCAAGAGGCCCAAAATGAACCCTACCTCGGACCTTCCAGAAGCATCCCTGAAAGTAAGCAAAGGGGGTTTAGCCGACCATTGAATGAAGTTTGAACCAACCAATTGCCAAATGAAACCATTTCAGGAAATCTTGAGAAACATTCACAAAGCAATATTCCTGCGGCTGGACGGCATGGAGAAGAAGATGGATGCGGTCACGCAGCGTTGTCAAAGGCTGGACGAGAAGGTGGAATCGATGGCTGACTTGCTGCGAAAGGGAGGAGTCAAGATGGACGAATCACTGTTAAAATCATCCAATAAGTGTAATAAACGATTTGTAACCTTGGTGAATTTTCACTTCTGGAACACCGGTCATCATTTTGTGTTAAAAGTGAATTTAACAAAATAATTTATCCGCATGCAGTGCCGATTAGAATTAATTCTCCGAGCAAAAGTGGCATTAGAAATGATTCTAACTGCAAAATAAATTGTTTACCTTATGGAATGATATGTTCGCCATCATATCGTCAGTTTTTACAGCAGTAACTTTCATCGTACATGTATAAAAATTAAAATTAGTTGGGCAAAAACACATTTCAGGAACATGTCAGCGTTGTATTTGGCATTTTTTGCTGCTATTTTTTTTATTATACACGGGATAAGTTACCACATCGAAAACTGACAATATGATGATAAGGTAAATAATTTACTCAGCATAAATTATACGGAACCGATTTTCAAAACCAAAACTGTTCCAACATTTTTTACAGGGTGGACATAGGTATCAAACTTCCTCTTAAATCATAGCTGGACAATTCCTCAAATATAAGGAAATAATTGTACATTTAATTTAAGATTTCCAATTGAAAAAAAAACAAAATTCTTCACAGCGATGCAGCATCGCATCACGCTTAGCATTAATCAACAATCGTCAATTTTTGTGTATTTCAGTTAATTCGATGCCGGGAATGTCCTCAAACGTAACGCTTGTCACACTGAACTCGGAAAGTAAGACTGCACGTGCTTCGCAATATAGCTGTGATTAACTTTAATCTCAGTCGATAACCGTCAATTGTGTCCTTCGATTAGGTGAATATCCAGATGGGTCATGGCTGGGCGATGAGAACAACCCTGAATTCAGGGTCAGATGTCACCTGGCGCCCAGGTATTTTTGCAGCGCGATTGATAGAGGCGCGGCACTAATCAATCGCTTCACGCGCTTGTTTTATCTCAAATTAGTGACCTAGCCCACGTCAACAGCAGCTGTCAAACGCCAGAAAAGATGGCCCTGACCCTGTTGGACTACCTGTTCGACCGAGAGACACAGGCCTGCTCCAACATTTCGGGGCACGGGAAACACGGCAAGAAGCAACTGGACCCGCTTCTGATCTACGGCATAAAATGCAAGTTTGAGGGATGTCGACTGGTCATGGTTGTCATGGAAAAGTCATAAAATTTCCATTATTGCCATAGACAAACTCATAAAATTGCCATTATTGTCACGGAAAAGTCATGAAACACAGGGAAGGGGATGTCTAAAAGTCACGAATTTGTGAGAGAAAAACTAGCGACCCCATTCGTTTAAAGTTTTTTTAAGGCATGGAAAAAGTAATTGAAAAGTGATGGAAAAAGTAATGGAAAAGTCAAAGAAAAAATAATTGAAAAGTCAGGGAAAAAGTAATTGAAAAGTCAAGGAATTTACAATACCGAATCCTGAACACACCCTTATAACAGATTCGTGGTTTTTGAAGACTAATCGATGAATCCATCCCAACAGGTCACCTGACCCACAAGTTCCGCATCAGCGAGAGGGACTGGCAGCGCATAAAACTAAACTTGGACTCGAAGTGCCGGACTGCATTCCGGCGCAAGCTGAAAGGCATGCCGCTTAAGGTCAAGGCGTTTAAGGAAAGGTGAGTTGACTTGGCAGACAGCCGGTGAGATGCCGCCAGCCAAATCCTTATCGGTTCCTCCAAATTTTTCATCAGACTCGACCACAGCGACCCTTCGGCCAACGGGGAGCTGGATGAGAGCTGCAGCGCCAACGATGGTCAGGACGACGAACTGATGTCCGTGCATCTGCACGTAACCGGCGACGACAACCAAGCGCCGACGTTTTCCTTGAGCAACGTCAACCTCCTGAGGAGGGCCGGCCAGGGCACAGACAGGTCGCTGGTCATCAAGGGCACCAACAGCGACATGGACATGATCGACCTGCAGGACGAAAAGGAGGCCCTCGTCGATCTCATGGAAAGCCACGGCGTCCAGATGGAGCTGGGTCTCGACGTGGAGTCCATCGCGGTTGGAATTGACCAAGAGCCGCAGGTGGGCATCGCTGGTTTTTTTATAACACAGATCGGATACTTGTCACTGCCCCATCTGGAATCTCTGCAGGGAGGGTCAAGTGCAGAAAATTGAAATTAGCTTCGGCGTTGAATTGAATTGAACTTCTTTATTTCCCGCAGATCATCCACACCTTGCAAGGGGACATCCAGGTGGTCCACGCCACGGCCGAGCAGCTGGCCGAGATCCACCGAAGCGGCAAAATCCAAATCCTCTCCGGGAACCAGTTTTTCCAGGAGGTGTCGGACGTGCTCAACCTGAGCGCGCACCACGGCGCGGACATGAGTCTCACCGCGGTGCCCAACGGACTCATTCTGGACGATGGCCAAGACGCCATCGCCGAACTCTGTTCCATGGACGATGGGCACGATGACCTCTGAACGGGAAGCTTACAGGAAACGAATTCATATGTTCGGGTGGATAAGTTATTGACACTATCGAGCAGCGTCTCGAGTTATCATCAGGCACGAGGAGACTGGAGCATGACAGGAAAACTAACAGAATTTTGGAAGAACGTTTCCGGCATTTCACCTCAGAAGAAACGATTGCTTCAAAATAAGCTTAACAAGTTATTTTTTTTTTGCTACGAGGATTTTTGCAATTTTTTGCAGACAGTTTGGAAAAAAAAAACGGCCTTTTACTTCAATTACGATTCTATTTCATCCGCACAAAACGTAGTAAGCGAAATTAGAAACAGAAACATAATTGGAGAAATAGGCAGGTTTTTAGCAGAAGGTGCTATATGCCTCCTTAAACTTTTTTCAGGTAAAGTGCAACACTCAGCACCTTTGTCAACAGTGCAAAAAATGGAAAACATTAAAAGAAATGTGCAAATCTACAGATGTAATCCCACTATTAAGCTGCAATCCACGAAAAAAAATCGAATGCAAAAATATCGATGGTATGATGTTGTATGCTCGCATGAATTACATAAAAAATTAATCGAAGGTAAAAGGTAGCTATAATTATTGAAACACTCGGGGTTTGACTTGACGTGAGTTACTGTGAGTAGGACATACAATATCTGTAATTTGAACCACCAATATTTAGCGGCTAATATTGGGCGTCAAGTTAGCAATATTTCCATGTTTTGTTTGTTCCTAGAAACCGACTGGAGACTTTTTTCAAAATAATACCACCACCAATTGCAGGCATGTGATTTCTGTCAAAATGTGTTTGCACATAGTGCATTGTCATGATTCTCATTGGGACACTTTGCGCGTTAAAAACACTGAGTCCAGATATGCACATTTTCTCAGAATTGCTCAATTGTTTAATCAATTGTTTTCTATTTTTCCCTCACTCTGACAAAACCATGAATTAGGAAGTCGGTGGCGCCAAGATATTCGGAAGATAAGCACATAGTGAAAGGTGAAACAATAAATTGGGTAACTACTGATTTACGGGAATTGCTTCGAACTTGCTCCACAAGTGTACCAACTGGATAAATCTCACTTTTCAAGATAACTTCAAAAAGTGCGGATTCACCATCAAGTGGCTAATCTAATCGAGGTCGTCCGAGCTGGAAGGGCCGAACTATTGCGTGACGCACTGTTGCATTTCCGAATTCGATTTATCGGTGTTTAACGGTTGGAAAAACACAGATCGAACAACAGCATTTAATTCAGATGGCTTTATCAGCCCCTACAAACCGGGAAGGCATTATCAGAAGATTGTTCGCTAAGCGGATACACCGGGTGCGCTTATCGAATCTCGATGCAGTCCATGCGCATTCTGATAACCTTCGTTTCCAACAGACTTTCGTGCAAACACACGATGGTAAGTTGGTAACTCGACAGCAAGTGGCATTTGATCAACTGGCAACAATAGCGCTACGGTAGCACCGGTACCAAGGCAGCGCAAAGTCAAGTGTGAGCCAACACACCCCTGCCTACCACTTCACGATCCTCTCGATAACTCTCGATAAAGTCAAACTCACATGCAGTGATATGGCAGGGCCCAAAACTGAATAAAATCACTGCGGCTTTCCCCGAGCATCCCTGGCGCTCTTATTCTGGAGTGTTGATATGCTAGAATTTTTCCTTCAGCTTTTCAAACAGGGAACGTTCAGGTATTGTCCTCACAAAGCCCGTTACTTTTAGACTCTCTTCCCTACCCGAGTATTCGTCATCATTTTAACTCCAATTGCTCCATCACCACTGCAGAAGAAATTTCGTGTTAGGCCAAATTATTTATCAAAATTAGATAATTAAGTTTTGCAAAACTGATTTTCACCTATATTTTTTAAGCTAATTCATTCCTACATCACAAATGATCGGAAAAAAATGAATATATTGGCAAAATTTATCAACATTTTTTTACAATATTGTAATCCATAATTTTATTTAAAAAACGATGAGCCAGCAGTTGGTTGCCCCTACCCCTTGATGTGGTAAAAATTCTTTTCAAAATTGCATCAGAAATGATAGATTTTCATCATCCCAAAAGCTAAATTGAAAAAAAAAATGCCATTGGAGAAATTTTGTTTATGCAATACAATGATAATTGATGGATTTGAATCCATTTCTGGATGTTTAAGATGGTGACCCAACATTTGGTTGACACCCATGACATAATACTTGAACGTCCCCTTTGCACCGATGCATTTAGTCTTTGGCCGGACTTGGGAATGCAATCTTGAAGTCAGTACTCCCAGAGGCAAAAATCCACTGATAGTAATGCCGATACGAAATGTGCAATTAAAAGTACAATTAGATAAATTCTGTGACTTTTTTGTTTAATCGGGTTGCAGATCCAGATTATCATAATCGAAATTCCAGCGCATTTTAGTTGGCTGATACCGACACGAAAAGTGTGATTGAGCCATGGCTAGACCAGACCTTTAGTACTTGTGAACTATTTGTCTGCATTATTTTTGCACCAATAGATCTGACATCAGTAATGATGTTACCATTCTTCCAGATGCATGTTGCAGTTTGCATGTTTGTCACAAACGCAATTTCAAAAAAATCGTTTCGCCCTTGGTCTTTGCTAAAGGCAGTTGACCGTGATGTCCAACTCAATATAAGAAATTAATCCTTCCGGTGTGGGAGCTCACCATAATGAAATTAATCCGCGGAAATAGTATTTGCTTTATGAAGACAATTTAACTGATTCAACGGATATAAAGGGCTGACGCACTTGAGCTCAATAAATATTGCACATATTGCTTAATAGGAATTGAATGAATGAGACTGAACTAAAAAATACAAGTGCAGTGGAGTGAAGTAAAATTACAGTTGAAAACTGTGGAAACAAAATAAAACTAGAAAAAAAATGCCGTGAAGTACACATCCTAAACAGCTCATACTGACAATAAAGATACTTCATCTATCATGTATCATGACATTAAACGCAGTGTAATGCATATTCATCTACTCATCACTCCTCATTTTACATGAAATAGGGCCCGCAGGCGTCCTTTTTCCATATATAGGCATGCATTTATAATCCTCAAGATATACACTGTAAATATAAATGTAAACATAAATATTTACATTGCATTTTTTGAGGATAAAAATATATTTACATTGAGGATTATACACACAACATATAGATATGGAGAAAAAACCGTCCAGGAACCTACTTCATAATATATAATGAGGATTGTGAGGAGCTGATGGCTTGCATGTCATAAGACATGGCTTGATATCTAGTAGGAAACCTCAAAGCTACAACTCCTCACAGTCACCCCTAACACTCCTCATTTTTTTAAGAAATTGGACACAAAGGTGGGGGAAGTCATTTAAAACCCAATGTTTAAAAAAATGAACTATTGGGCTGATTTGGACTAATGAAAAAACTTTATAAAAAAAAAAAAAGAAAAAAAATTCAACAAATATCATTTGCTGAAGCATAATTGTTTCTGAAACTTCAAATTGGACGGGTTGGTCGACCTGTAAAGCTTTTTAATGCCCTTTGATGTTCCGCGTCTTTCCGATGCAAAACCCAAAGAGCTAAACATCAAGTTTTAATTCATCCAAATATTTGCACATTTGCATCGTTGTGCAAATATTTGGATGATTTAAATCAACCCACGCCGAGAAAAAATCTAGTTTGAAGTTAAACTTGACTTAAACTATATTTTTGCTATATTTTCGAGATTTAAATGATTTAAAATCAACCCACAGCAAGCAAAAACCTAGCCTGAATGTTTTGGTGGATTTGTTTGATTTAGTTGATATAAAATCAACACAGGCTGAAGCTGCGCTCCTCATTAAATTCCGCGCACCTGCAGTGCCGCAGACATTTCCCGTTCATCCCACTCCAGGTTTGATAACCGCATCGCTGAATTCCACGGCAAGCTCGGCGCATATCAAACTTGCATTTTCGGCACCTTTGCCCTCAGCCCTTCTTTGTTCAGCCTAATTTCTTTAATCTGAGAGCCTGGCTACAATCTGCGCCGCTGATAATTCCCCGGACAACGTCGTGTCAGACTATGGGAGAGAAAAAACATGTTTAGAGAATGTTCGATGTGGCTGCGTGATGCGGTGGCCCGGTTTCCTCAGCCACGGCACGTGTCATCTCCAATCTAGCCAGTTGACCTGATCATTGGCTGGAAAATTGATTGCAAAATTAGTGTAACTTTAACATCGGCAACCTTGCTTATGCTCATCCGGTCAGCGGACAAAAGACAGCACGCGGGGACAAATCTCTTCCTCGGGTGGACCTCAAGACCTTTTCACTGCTCCAAATGAGGATGTGCCGTGCTGATTGTTTCTCGTTCGATCGGCTGATTAACCGGCCCGGGTCAAAGCCTATTCGAGCACTTCCTTCGATAAGCCACCAATGAAATCAGTGCTTGCTGAATCCCACAGACTATATCAGTTGATAAGAAGTGGTTCAGTTTTTCTCGCTTACCGTTAATCGCTGTTCATGTGTTCAAACGTGTTAGACGTTTATCCTGTCTCCAGGTGCTCGACCACCGGAATGCATCCGATCGGCAGTGCAGGCACGCAACGCTGAATCTGTGCTAAAATCGGGCTGCGAGTTGAAGAGTGTCTCAGTTGCTGCAGCAGTCTTGGCTGAAAGGCATTTACCTGTGACCAGCTCCAGGTCCTTGGTTCTTGCCTGTCCGAAGACATCACTGTGCATCAGATCTCGACGAGCTGAAGACACTGCAACACATAAACCTCTTCATGCATCTTGCCAAACAGCGATTTCTTTGCACTCAGTGAAACAGGAGTTTAAAATCCCAGCAGTCCTGACGTAGAGCTAATCGCCTCCAGGTCCTTGGTTCTTCACCGCCCGCTGGCACTGACGGCGCGCAGACACTGGCCATTACAAATCCACTCGATGCACCTTGTTAATCGGCAATCACCGCGCACGATCCAGTGAATCATAGTAAAAATCCTCTTGGGTGCCCCCACTACGTGCAACTTCCAAAATGGGGCACTTCCTCCACATCTCCTGCAAGAGTCTCGTAGCGCTGGTTCTTTGTGCCTGCGTCGCTAGCGCCGAGGGCAATAATGCCACCGCAAACCTCGTGCTGGACTTTGTGCCGGAGGCGTTGACCCTGATGGAAGGGGAATTAGTGAACATCACCCTGAACATCCTTGATAACAGCACCACCATGGACCTTGCGGAGCGGCCATGGATGACTGCTCCGGGCCGTCTGACTGTGCTGTCCGACTCTACTTACCACATGGACGTCCTCAACGGCACGTTCGAGGTTACGCCCTGCGACTTTCTGGAGGACATGAACTATACCATAGTCCTGCAGGCTAACAACCTGGGCTACGCCATCCTGGAGGTCTTCTGGGAGCAGCTCGAGAACACCCAGGCCGACTTCAACTTGTCCGCTTGCAACGACAGCATGTACGAACCGTCCGAGGACCAGACGAATACAACCGGCAGCCAGCCGATGCAGTATTCTACCACCAGTGGCCATACGACTGAAGATCGGGCAGGCATCACAACCACGAGGGCAATGGTCAAGAACCCGGTATTCAGAGCCGGAACAATGCCCCACGATGATGTGGACACCACCGAGGCAGCTTTCGATGGTGTTCCAGTTGAGGAATTCCAGCCGGAAGCTACGGGGTCACCTGAGGAGCATGAGGAGACATTTGATGGTGATACAGGTAAATATTTCGTTGCATTTCTTAGCAACATTTGAATTCTGAAACAAAATACATTAGGAAGTGGCTAAAACAGAACCCATAAACCACGGCCCAAAATTCGTGCAAGTTTCAATGAACAGTTTCCGCTGAATCTCGTATTAAAAGCGGCTTTAATCTCCATAAACCTGAGGAGCATTTGCTTGCGCTAGCAGCTCCGTGGGGCCGCGGCGATAAACGCAATCAGTTAATAAACAACCATCGCGAACTAGATCAGCTTGTGCCCGAAAAAACATCCTTTGATCAGGTCGAAAGCAGCCCCCACCGGATTAGGAACGAGGCAATCTCTTATTTTATCCATATCTAATTATGTCGAAAAATTCGTTTTCGAGCAAAACGAATGTACCTGAGCTGTTTCACAGAAATGGGAAGATAATGATGTAGATGGAAATTTGTATTCTATCAACCCAATTTATGCGGGCTAAAACTTTTATGGTGGCAATGCATCGTTGGAACCTGTGGTGAGGAATCTGTATCATTGATCTTCAATTCCATAGATGTATTGCCACCATAAAAGTCCCAAACCTCGCACATTATTTTACCTGCTTCCAAACTTTCGCGGTGAATCTTCGCGGCTCAACGCCACAAACCTGCAGCTTAGCATTGAACATCCAAGTCGAGAAAGCGAGACTATCGACCAGCGTACACAACCGATGAGGGCGTAGTTTCACTTTGGTCTTATTCGCATCCTTCAATGCTTGTGCTGATCGGACAGGCTGGCACGATCCAACTTCTCAGCCTCGTCCGAACACGGCACGACTAGTTACCACAGCAACTCTTTAGGTTACTTTAGGGGAGTGATTTACGCCATAAAACGGCACAAAATTGGCTTGCCTTCACTATCACATAAGGGAATTCCCGAACACTTTACCCGAGGTCGAACTGAGAGTCGACGTCCTCTCTCATCGAGGCGATGTCCGAGTTGCGCTCGCGGATCAGTTTCTCCTCCTTCAGGTAGAGCACCCTCAGGTGCTTCAGAAGCACCAGCCGCTGCAGCTCGTCGAGTGACAGCCTCCTCGTCTCTTCCGTTTCGTAAACGTCCAGGATCGCGCTCTTTCTCTTCTTGGGTGGGTCCACCAGCTGCGCCGACGAACTGACTTTAGAGGTCGGAGGACTTGGGACCGTGTCCACTTCGGTCTCCGACGGATTCCTGCACGGCACGGAATTGTGACCTATGACGAAGACGCCTTAAGGATAAAACAAAAGCAGATTGAATTTCACTTCTAACATATCCAAAACATGCATGACTGTCTTAAGTGTTCATCCCCGGAAGAGTTTTTTTGAATTGATTTTCTGCTGGGGATGCTCGGAAGTGCGTGTTGGGCTTACCGGAAGGCATGTTAACGACAGGGCTCGCAACTCCTGCCGTCCCTCCTCCTGCTACTCCTCCAGCCAGTAACTGCAGCAAAGCCTTCTCCCAGTCTTTGAGTACGACTTTCCTGTTTCCCGAGCGGCCAACGTCCATCTTCTGCTTCACCCTCGTCTTCATGTTGTGCACCTTCTTCAGCAGCTGGTTCAGCGTTATCTTCTGTCCGGCGTTCCTCTCGTACGCTTCCTGGATTTTCTGGTAGGCCCTGGTTTTCGCCTTCCGCGAGGCCGGCGTCTGTGACCGCTTGAAGATCTCCGGGTAGTTGGCGATCATGGCCACGAAGCCCAGCTGCGACTCGGGGGCTTCAGCGAAGTCGTCGTCGGAGCTCTCCATCGCGGTCATGCTGCCACTGAGGAGAAAATGTACCTGTTAATATCGATCCAAACACAGTAAAAACTGCCACGACGTACAACTACAAAGAATCTTTAACTTGAGTAAACACAATGTATAAAAATAAAGGCAGCACATCATTCAAAGATGTGAAGCGCCCTATTTCCTCAAACTATTTGCTCAAACCTCGAGCCTCATTGTAGCAACCCTTATTTTAAACTTTCCTTATTTCTTTTAGACACACCGAGCAGCGAGCTCATGACCGAGGACGAAGAAGAAGAACCTGAAGAACCAATTGATGAAGACCATATTGATCGGCACTGGGATGAAGAGGAAGAAGAGGAAGCAGAAGATGAAGATACACATATGCACCATATTAGTGACCATATGACCGAGGACGAAGAAGAAGAACCCGAAGATTCAGCCACCGACTTGGTGGAAGCAGCAGAAGAACATGAAGATGATGAGGGAAATACGGGCCATGTTAGTGACCATATGAGCGATGACGAAGAAGAAGAACCTGAAGATTCAATAACCGATTTGGACTACACTGATGGCCACACGAGCGAGGATGAAGAAGAGGAACCTGAAGCAGAAGCAAAACAAGAAGATGAGACCAATACATACCACATCAGTGACCATCTGAGCGAGGATGAAGAAGAGGAACCTGAAGCAGAAGCAAAACACGAAGATGATGAGACCAATACAGACCATATCAGTGACCATCTGAGCGAGGACGAAGAAGAGGAACCTGAAGCAGAAGCAAAACACGAAGATGAGACCAATACATACCACATCAGTGACCATCTGAGCGAGGATGAAGAAGAGGAACCTGAAGCAGAAGCAAAACAAAAAGATGATGAGACCAATACAGACCACATCAGTGACCATCTGAGCGAGGATGAAGAAGAGGAACCTGAAGCCGAAGCAAAACACGAAGATGATGAAACCAATACAGATCATATCAGTGAACATCTGAGCGAGGACGAAGAAGAAGAACCTGAAGATGACGTAGCCGACATGGACAAAATCAGTGATCTTATGAGTGAAAATGCAGAAGAAGAACCTGAAGATCACGCGACCATATCAGACAAAATCATCGAGCTGTTGCGCGAGGACGCAGAACAAGAAATTGATGATCTCGATGATGGACAAGCCGAAGAAGACCCAAACATCGATAAGGACATGGCGGCAACTACGACGGAAGCGCCGCCGAAGCACTCAGAGATCATCCGGACGCCGAAGAACAGAAAGGTCAAGAAATTCCAAATCTACAAGGAAGGCCCCACGTTCCTGTTCAAGCGAGCCACGGAACTGGTGGTGGAAGTGGAGGAGCCGGTCGCCACCAAGGTCCTCGTGTCGAAGGTATATCGAGTGAAGATCCTGCGGGATGCCGGCACGCTTGACACAGTCTTCCTGGTGGTGGTCAGCACTGCCGTGTTGATAAACACGCTGATGATGGGCATGCAGGTCGACCTGGCGATCGTGTGGGGAATACTGAAGAAGCCGATCGGACCCGCAGTGGGATTTTTTAGTCAGTTTGCGTTCATGCCGGCGGTAAGTAATGGGTTAAAAAATCTGAACATTTTCTGCTTATCTGGAAAGACCGCAATTTCTCTTTCTTGTCCAGGCATCCTACTGCCTCGGCCTCCTCTTGCTGACCGATCCGAATCTGCGGCTGGGTCTGTTCACCCTAGGATGTTCCCCCGGCGGCAACGGCAGCAACTTCTGGACGCTAATGCTCAAGGGCGACCTCAACCTTAGCATCACCATGACGCTCATCAGTACCACGTCCTCTTTGTGTGAGTTAACAAGTCATCATGATGAATGCGCGTGCATTCCAGAGCTAGGCGAAAAGAAATTAGTCGGTGAAACAGGAATCTTAGCATGCTAATCCTAGATTTCGTCCTGTTTTATAGTCATGATGCCACTGTGGCTGTTCACGGTGGGCCAGACCATCATCGAAGACGGCAGCATCGGGATCCCCTTCACCAATCTGTTCCTCTCGCTGCTGTCCTTCACTATCCCGGTGGCCGTTGGGGTGTCCATCCGCCGCTGCAAGCCCACCTGGGCCGACTTTGCCGCCAAGATCATTCGGCCGTTCACTCTTGTGCTGATCTTAGCGTTTCTGTCCGTAAGTGTCGTTTTCCTTTTCTGCCCCGTGCGTCTCAAAAAAAAAACTAATTGACTTTCCCATAATGGCTAACTATGTTTTTCAATTCGCAGCTCAGCATCTGGAACTCCCTGTACATTTTCCGGCTGATCACCTGGCGGATGATCGTGGCCGGCCTGAGCATCGCGTGGGGTGGTTACATCTTCGGCGGCTTCGTGGCCTGGGTGTGCCGCCAGAAGCGGGCACAGATCATCGCCATCTCGATCGAGACGGCCATCCAGAACCCTGGCATCACGTTCATGGTGCTGCGGCTGACGCTGCCGCAGCCAGACAGCGACATCAGCGCCGTGGCCCCGGTGGCGCAGCTGCTGGTCACGTCACTCCCGCTGCTTACTTGCTTCTTGGCGGTGACGATCTACCGCAAGATCACGGCCTGCAGGAGCCGCAAGATGCAAGAGCAGCTGGAGGAGGCCAACCGAAGGGAAGAGGACGTCATCGACCCCCTGCTCATCCACCGCACCTCCTCTGTGCCTCCGCCGAGCAACGGCAACGCCAAGGCAACGAACGGATTAGTGTCAGTGAATACCTTTACCACGATCGAGAACCGTCGGGAGAGCCCGCCGCCGCCCTACCCGGACGTGCACATGTACGCCGAGCAGAACGAAAGCGACCTGGAACGGAACGCAGCGAACACCCTGGCGAATACGTTAGCCAGTCAGCGAGACTCGGTGGATGCGGTTCCCCTCCGGAACTCCGAGCCGGTTTACCAGAACTTCAGGAACGGACGCCAGATACAGCCGCTGAGGGAGTCGAAGGTCTAAGACTGAAAATGCAAGGTTGAAGATGTTAGCTTCGAGTAAAGACTAGACAAGGCACAGGCCAACCGCGAAGCCCCTCAATTCACTTGAACCAACGTGGCTTAAAGATGGAAAAGTGGCCGGTGAACACGCCGTGTTTTGTCAGAAAGACCAGAAAAGATGTTTTCCTTTACACGATACCAGAACTACCAAATGACCAGCCCAAGACTTTTGCACAGTGAATGCATTCGAAAAGTCAAAGGCTGTGATACTCTCGAGACTATTTCGATGTTTGTTGTGCGTGGAGCCAGTGGAATGTCGGATCACTGAAAGGAGGCCCCGGGAGGTCAACGGTGTCATACGAAACATCTTGCGCAGCAAGATATTCGCGAATAACAGACTCTTAAGGTGGTTTGTTGCGAAAGATTGTTGTTGCAATTTGAGCTTTTCATGCCCTCTGACAGTGCACTCGCCCATTGAAATTAGAATAAACATGAATTTAAAAAAAAATGAATAGCAGTGTTCGGTTACCCAAAACAGAAGCCACTCCATACAACAGCCCTCCAACATCAGATATTGTATTACGGCAAACATGGAATATTGCCAGATGTCTGAAAAACAATCTCGAACCGAGAGGAAAATTCTCGAAATAGGCATTTCGGTGACCTATCATGCAACACTGACAATACAATGTCACAGACCTTCGAACAGCCTTTTTAGTGAGCAACTTGTCATCAGATTTCAGAGCGAAATAGAAAAACTGATGTTCCATTACTGCATTACGAAGCGCCGTAACATTTATTTTTACCTACTGGAGGGAGGAATTGACACCGATTAGGTGTCTGATCCACAGTATCCTCACCTCACTTGATTAGCGAAGACATAGTAAAGACTTAAGTACACAACATTGATTTAAGATGGCCCTCAAGTTGTGTAAATCCATATCTTTTCCTAGATGCGTTTTAATACGATAAGGTTTCTTGGGTTACGAAAGCACAAAAGCAATATCGTGGGTGCGCCTATTTAACTCTCTCCGAACATCTCTGAACTCTCCTACCACATGGGACACTCATTTTCCTAGACAAGAAATGTTTGAACTACTGCAAGTCTGCAATCATCTTCAAATCAAGAGACTAGCTTAATTTTGTAATATTGTAAACATTTCTGGTTGAAAAACAAATTACAGAACCCGTTTATCTTAGATCACGGGTCAGTGATTTACTGTCAGGACAGATGGGAGAAAGATCAATCGGTTAGAGAAATTCTGAACGGTTTTCATGCTTATAAGCAGATTGTGATGGGGGCTGCCAAAGTCAGGATGGCACAAACCAGTCCTTCTACCACAGCTAGAATAACATTCAATGGCTCCTACACTAAGCTGATTATTTCAACGTGTTTTTTTACAATATGCACTTTCAAACCAAGTGAGTGTGCAGGATTTCAGGACAACAAAAGGTGTATAAAATCGTTGACTGTGCTGCGCATTTGTGGTCGAGTTCAACAACGTCCTTTAGAAAGTTTACAGCTACATGTAGGTTATCCCCAAAAGTGCGCATTTTTACCATGCCGATATCATTATCATGTGTCATCGTATGTCTTCGCATAGACAGATTAGCAGTGGTTTCAACACTTCCGGGGTTGGATAAACTGGGTTATTTTCGCACTACAAGGTGAAAGTAAACGAGTGAATTCGGGGCCGACCCACCTGACGTACACATCGAAAACGCCAGTGTCTGCCCTGGCACTTTCGACGTCTTTTTCGGCACACGCCATCAGTGGTGGAGAGCGCCGAGGCCCGTGTCCCTCTCCCTCGGGTACCAGATTAGCAAATGCTCCAGAGACTGTGCAGTGACCCACTAATGAGGAGCTCCAGGTGCTGGCAGGGTACGCCTGGTCGTCACATTCTCTTGGAGAGAAACACAAACAAGCACTTACAGGTTACCAGCGCCATTTAAAAATCGAGGTCAGATCCCTTCCCCGGGGCAATTATGCACAATGCAAATCCGAAATCACGAATGGCTACACCGCGGCGGGTAACTAGGCCATACCTTTTTTCATCCGAAGATAAACGACGTATCGACAGGAGCCAGCACGTCCCCGCAATTTCGGCAAAACAGGTTACTGTACATCGGTGGGGGAGGAATGGGGGAAAAGACCGGACTGCTGTAGGGGGCAGCACTGTCGTCGTCCTTCTGCATTTTGGGCAACAGGCCAAGAAGTTGCAGTTTTCTTCGTACTGCTTTCGTAGTCTATTCAGAAATAGACCGGAGTGAGACACTCGCGGATGCGGTTCGTTCCTTAGGCCTTACGGTGTTTTTTTCTCACACATTTCTGAAAAAATAAGGTATTAGCAGCTTCGTGATTCCACCATATCGAACGCCAACCGAAAACCATCTTTGCTGCCGAGAAGGAGTTGACCAGGTAGCTCGCTAAACTTGCATCTGTGCACACCCTTCGCTATATCTTCAGGTAAGGAATATAACATTTTTCTCGTAATATTTACGTTTTTTATCGAAAAGGTTTATGCCAGGTAACAGCCAATTTCTTTGGAACTTTTCTTTCCACATTGCGTTTCACGTTCTAAATGGTGAACGTGCAGCCGTTCCATCCGGTCTAATTGCGATTTCCAGAATTGCGAAGGTATCACGAAAATTGATGAAAATGAAGGTTATTGCTGAAAATGTGGAGAGAGAAATTTCGAGCAGCGAATTCCAGGTATCGTTACCAGGAACTAGCTAGAGTATGAAACAATACGCAATGACGTCAAAAGTTTTGTTTCTTTTTCCCCGAAATTGTTATCCTACAGCCTACATCCCATCCCAGGCCAACTAACATGTATTTCACGTTCGACTAGATATTGAATATTACCGGTTTAAAAACTTGCTGGAGGCCACTAAAATTAAATGCGAATACGCCAACAACGCGCTCTAATCGAAAGCGCAGTTCTGGCGCCTGCATGGTGTTGATGCGTCGACTGTTACATCATCCGAGGAGTCGCAGATTCAACAGTGATGGCATCGAGATGTTTCATCCAGCAAAAATTCGATAACAGATTTTAATTGATAGAAAAGTAATATATCGCACTGCACTCGTATATAGGTGCACGAACTAGCCGGCCCTGATCGCAAGCCTTCTAATTTCGATGTAAAAGTTTTGTTTCGATTTAAAGATAAACGACAGGAAATTCATGTCGGATCAGTTTGCTTATACAGGATGTTTTTGACTTTGTGTTGTAAACTACAGAAACAAGTTTAAAAAAACTTAATTTTCATGCACCATATACACTCTTGGTTTATCATGCCCAGCATCAGTTGCCGTGAATACAAACACTGTAATTTGATGACGGGGTTCACTCATTTCTCTTTTAGTTATGCAAACAATTTCGCCTTTTTGAAAATATGTACAAGCACATTTGCAATGTGTGTCCGTCCACAACTAAAATCCAACATCTTGCACCTAATTGTGCTAATATTTTCGTTCAATTCGAAAGATTTCCAGTCAATGACGATGATGCCATGAAGGGAAAGTGAAAACATCGAGTTTTGTGATTATGTAATACTTTCACATTCTCGTTCCTTGTCTAGAGAAGGGTGTAATGCACCCCTTAAAATGGTTAAAAAATGTGGCATCACTAAGAGAACATTTTAATGCGGCCCCTACACGGCCAAAAAACTGTCAATACTGGAATTGTCAGTTGTAGTGGCAGTATTGTCATGGTAGTGCCAATACAAACCACGACACTACACGATCAGTTTTACCTGCTCATA
>JAQFYZ010000730.1:0-34340 GCA_034695085.1 Cylindroiulus punctatus | reverse complement strand
GTTATTGCAAAAAAAATGCAAAAGAGTTAACCGGTTATTGCAAAAAAAATGCAAAAGAGTTAACCGGTTATTGCAAAAAAAATGCAAAAGAGTTAACCGGTTATTGCAAACATTTTGCATAAATATTAACCAGTTTCTGAAAAAATTTCGCAAAAAAAAAATGGTTTTCACTGCAGACAGGACCGTACCCCTAGACAAATGTTTAAACTTCTGCAAACCTTGTAAAAAGTGAACCGATTTTTGCACAAAATTCGCAAAACAATAAACTGGTATTTGGAAATTCTTTGCAAATAAATTTAGAAAAAACAAACTTATTTTAAAAAAAATTTGCAAAAAAAATCAACAGAGTTAACCGGTTATTGCAAACATTTTGCATAAATATTGACCAGTTTCTGCAAAAATTTCGCAAAACACCCAACATCAGTCCTAACTAATTGGGGTCAATGGGGTGGGTGCACTTTTTAACACTTTCTGTTTCTTGACTTTCCAAAGGGGATTATTTGACCTTTACAACCGCTGTAGGTCAGATTCCTGGGGTTGACCATTCCTTACATATTCCTGATTGACCTGATTGACCAGTTCAGATCATGAATCCCAATGGACTTACATGCAATGCTTAGCAATGCAAACCCCCGAGGAGGGTTTGCCACATTGTGGACATTTGGCAGATGTTCTGAATAACAGTAAAAACTTTATTTTACATAAAGCATGGCTGCAGGTGTTAATTCTTTTGAAAAATGTGTCAAAAACAGTGTATTTTCATCGCTTTTCACAAGCTGACATCAGCAGATTGGGTTTATTTTTATTTGTTATGGGAAACGCATAAAAAATTGGCCAAATAATATTTACATCATGAAATCTGTCGACTTCAGACAGACTTTTGTGAAACTGAATCATACATGCAGACTTTGACAAACATTTTGCTTGAAATTTTTTAAACAATGGCTGCATCTTGCTGATGATGACATCAGAGTTGAACGTTCATTATACTATCACACATTTTGGATTTCACATAAGTTTTTGATATCATTGAGATGGTATCTATAAAATATGCGGCCATTGTCGTAGGTCAATTCTGAAGGACTTGACATGATCTACTTAAAGACATAATAAACAGGAAATTCGTACTAGATAAGGTGCCAGAACTCTGTCCAGGGAAATACGACTGTACTAGAATGTCCAACAAATCCATCGAAAGCAAATTGTAATTAATCCTGACGGAAATTGCGTGACCTTTCTGTGACTTATTTAAAAACATGCTTGGTGACTACCAGGCTGGAAAACTCAGAAACTTCAGAGAATTTCACAGGAAATTTCAATTGAAAAAAAAAAAACATTTAGTAGTCTACTAAATGTATCAATGTTTTGTTCATAGGTTGGTGCAGAAGATGTTAAATAACTTCAATATATTATATATATTTTGAATTTTGGAAGAATCAAAAATATTTTGATTTTTAATCTATAAATACTTCAAAAATCCATCATTTTTGATTGTGTTTTTCAAAGAAATGTTGCGTTTGGTGTTCTCTGACGAGTTACCAAACATGTTTGTGGTGCAGATGTGGGTAAATCCACCACTTTTGGTGTAGTCTTACAAACATATGCATCGTTTCATTATTTCTTTTGCAAATTTCTTGAAAATTCAATAAAATCCATTATCAGGAATCTTTTTAAAAAATTGCTTAGCTTTGCCTTCTATACAGTTATAAAGATATTCATTGTAAAATGAACTAAATAAGCTCTTCAAATAACGATGGGATGGAAATTAGGTCTTTGCCACATCTGATTTTTTGAAACAAATTCTGCCACGCTATTAGTTTAATGTATATTATATTAGAACGTCATTTACATTCAGATTGTCATGAAAATAATTGCATGAATTCATGGCAATCTGAATTAAAATTTAAACTGTTCTTTCAGGTAACTTGTTTCATATCCATTAGTGTTTTGTTTATGAAATATTAATACCAATGGTTATTCGTTAATGCAGTGTTTATCAAGAATTTTTAATAATTATGCGTGATAATCACTGCCAAGATTTTTGTTTAAAGTAGGAAATGACAAATCAAATAACAAAGAAATTGAAACCGAATTAATTCTGTAGAAAAGGCAAAATTATTCACGGAAAATTAACAGCAAACGGAAATAATACTAATTTAATTTCATTCGCGATCTCTTAATTAAGTAAATCGGCTTTAATTAGAACAATTGAAAAATAAAGTAGGGGTCCTCACTGTATTTTTGATTTTTTGTAACAAATTCTGCCACGCTATTAGTTAAATGTACATGTACATTGTATTCGAACGTCGTTTAATTCAGATTGTCATGAAAATAATTAAATGAATTCATGTCAATCTGAATTAAAATTTAAACTGTTCTTTCATGTAACTTGTTTTATCCGTTAGTGTTTTGTTTCGGAAATATTAATGCCAATGCCTTGCAATGAAGTATTTATCAAGAATTTTTAATAATTAGGCCAAGATATTTGTTTAAAGTTGGAAAGAACAGATCAAATAACACTGAAATTGAAACCAAATAAATTCTGTAGAAAAGGCAAAATTACTGGCGGAAAATTAACAGCAAACGGGAAAAAATATTAATTTCATTTCAGTCGCGATCTTTCAATTAAGTAAATTGGCCTTAATTAGAACAATTCAAAAATAAACAAATTAATTTTCGTTGCAGCTTTTGAGGCACCATGTAGCTCTGCCACGTGGCCAGCTGTTAACACAATGACGCTTCATAAAAAGAGCTTGTAAACATTGACCGCTGACTGCCTGGTTAGGCACACGCACGTGGCACTTGCACAACAAAAAGCAGCATGCTTTCCACATATAAAATCGGATATATCAGCGATTATTTCTGGTAAGATGGCATCTCAATTAAACAGAAAACTACGCGCTGATTTCCTACTATCCATCCTACTATCTATTTAACTTGTAAATGCAATGCAAACAATTCGAAACTGCCCATGTGGTCAGCTACAAACACGTGGGATAATGTTGGGCCTAAATTTGTTGCCATGTAAGCACGTGGCCGACCCATGAGGCACCCTGTAGTCCTAACTAGTGACTATTTTTAAAACCATCTGTTTCTCGGCAGCAAAATTATGCTTCGCCGAATTGCGAAAATGTCTATTTCGTAATCCAATTCCGCTGAATGCAATTTTAGCAACTGGCTGTCTAGTTAGGATCGGTTAGGCCTAGGGTTACACGCACGTGGCTGTCAGTCTTATAGCCGTCATAAGCCTAGGTCCGGCAGATTGATTTATGACCATTGTGTGGTTAGTTACAATTAAATGTTGGGCCTAAAATTGAAATGTGTAGTCTGAAACCTGGGCCAAAACTTAGGCCTAGAATCGCGTGGAATAATAGTTAACAGGGTGGCCGGCAGGTGCGCGGCACGAGACGGGAAGGAACGACGGCACGCGCCGCTCCCAACTTCCGGAAACTTTTCGAACGTTGGCATTCCAAGTTTGATTTGGGAAAATGTGAGTAATTTAGGGGTCGATCCTGATCAAATTTACATCAAATTGTGTGAATTTCAAGGCAGAAATTGCAGGAGAGAACGATAATACAGTAGCTGACTGACGGGAATAGTTATTGGGCGCGGGGAAACCCCGGGAGAAGGCCTAGTGGTGGGGCAGAATCAGCTAGGACATTATGAATTTTTTCCATAAATTTCGATTAGGTTTGGATTAAATTTAACTAAATTGACGAAGTAAATGTTTGAATAATGGGTTAAACTAGCTAGCACGGACTGAAAACTTCAAGCATACCCCCAACAACCATCGTATTCAGTTTAATTTCTTACGGATGTACCACTATAGCATCGGTGATATCATGGGGTAGGGAATGATTCACATAGTAAGATGTAAGATGATAATAGTAATAATAATAATAGTAAGATGTTTTTTGAAATTTAGGACTGAAAGCTACGTGCCTGGACAGGTGGTAGGCGGACAGCAACCTGACACAAACCACAGACTTTGTTTTGGTTTGACTTTGGTAAAGCTAGCTTTGAAGTAAACACATTGAAATTGACATGACATGGTCTATAAACAGTTTGGAAATAGACTTAGAGCCAGCTAGTTAAAACGTGAGTATGTTGACTAAAGTCACTGGACTAGGGAAAGGACACTTACCGTGTGCCGCTGATGATGACGCTGGGTCGGTGGTTGGCTGCTCGTCCTTTGGGCTGGTGTCTTTGGACGTTGAGTTGCTCAGGTATCTGGTGAACAGGACGAAGACTAGCACTGCAATGACTAAGCTGGAGGCTAGTAGCACGAAGGGCGTCGATGTAGCACTGAACACTGCACTGGTGAAAATCAGTTTCGTCATCCTTGTTTTTCGTGTTTCCCTTTATAGCGGACGTTACACAAAGGCAGTGTGGGGAACCCTATAGGGGTGAAGAAACGACTTTGCTGACGTTGTCCTAATCCGCTTATCAGCCTCCCGTCCAATACCGTGAAGGCAGCAGGAAAAAGGGACACCCTAATTGGTAAGCGCATAGCGCGGCAAACTTTATCTGAGACGCAGCTGGCAATGTGGGAGCGCCACCAGTTTGAACAGCGCTAAATTTGAGCCCTGTTTGCCAGCGTGGACCACCACATGTCACCATGCAATCTGTGGCCTGTGGGAAGTCAAAGGGCGCAGGAATGTCTAATGTAATGTGTAGACGAGATGCAGCTTTTTTCCCCATTAACCTGATACAGGGTATCCAGGGCCAAAGCAGTGCACTGGGCTTCTTTATGTTCTCCTGGAGACCCTGAGAACGTGCCCAAAAATATCCCACGTAACATGATACGTAAACATGATTTTTTGAATTTTGGATGGAAATGCGTTTGATTGGAATGATTATCTCTTGCTTTGTAGCATCTCGTGTTAGGGGACGTTCAAATACTTAGGAGAAAGGAGAGGGTAGCCATATGATTATGGAAGTGAGGGTTTTAAGTCATTTCAATTTAATCCGTCCACAGTTAGCATTTGAGATGCCATGTGGTGGGGTGGTAAATTTATTTACTCAAGTATAAAATAGTTACAGCTAAATTATAGCAAAAATGAAGTAAACACGAAAGAAAATTGAAATATGCAGAATATGTGAAAAAATTGCAACGAGTAAAACTGTCATTGATTATGTCATCACTGTTGGGGGGTGTTTAAATGATATTATAGGATGTCTAAAAATAACGACATCACCTAAAAATAGACCATTTATATACATTGAATGCAGATCCATCAGTATATAATTGATCTTGTTCTAATTTCTGGCATTTAATTTTCACTTTACAGAGATTTTTTGATTTTTTGAATTTTGGATGGAAATGCATTTGAATGCATTGGGTTTAAGTCGTTTCAATTTAATCCATCCGCAGTTAGCATTTCAGATGCCATGTGTTGGTAAATTTATTTAAGTATAAAAAAGTTACAGCTAAATTAAAGCAAAAAGGAAGTAAAAACGAAAAGAAAATGAAAATGAAATATGCAGATTATGTGGAAAAATAGCAGCAAGTAAAAGTGTCATTGATTATGTCATCACTGTATCTTTAAATGATAGTATAGGATGTCTGAAAATAACGACATCACCTAAAAATAGACCATTTATATACATTGAATGCAGATCCATCAGTAAATTAATCTCTACCATCTTTTCTCCATCCATCAGTATAATTGAGCGTGTTCTAACTTCTGGCATTTATTTTTCACTTTACAGCGATTTGGGAAAGCGGTGCAAGCAAGTAAAAACCACCTGTCCAAGGAGTCCAGATGCATATTTGAAAATCCAAATCAGATTTGAAATCTAAATTCAACTAAAATGGTAAGTAAGCCCATTCATATTTCCAGCCACACTCCATACACATTCAGATATTTTATTGAGAATCGTTTTTTTTGTGTGCTGGCATTGCTAGTAAAGTGCAATTTGAGTGGCACAAGGGACAAGTTTAAATTTAAAATACAAAAAACATTTTTTGCGTGATCGCATTTTAAGGGCACCCTGTACAGCGTATCAAACGGGTGGCGCCCTCTGGCGGCCAAATCGCCGTTCGAAAAGCGACCGCTGTGTGCGGCGAAGCGCGACCGTAGGCATTGCGCCTGGGCCAGCTGAGGCGATCGGTGGCGCCCCCGGTGTCGATAGCGGTCGATGAGCTTGGAGCATCTTCGCCGCGGATGGCGCCACCGACGCCCCAAAGAAATCCGCCATCTTTTGTGCGCCCCGACAATAGGCGCAGTCTTCACCGGCAGCGTTCCACACTTGTTCCGCGGACTTCCGTCGAGGATCGTCCGCGAAGTTCGCCAGGGGGAAAATCGTCGTCGCCGACGAAATCTGAAGGTATTTTCCAGGTTTTTACCGACGCCGTGGTTAGACGGTGTCGAGCCAGACCGAAAAATCCAACTGAAAGTCTGAAATTAAGATTTGGGGACATTGAAACCCTACGCAAAGTCATCCTCGGCCATGACCTCCAAACTGCGTTCAAATATAGAGCGCGAAGGTCGTGAAACTTGCGAGAGGTGAGCGTTCGCTCTCCCGCTAACGCAATCTTTGTTTTGGATTCGCGATTTTTTATTATTTCGTTTTCGACAACACGGCTTGTTTTGGTAACGCGCTCTTGGTTAGGATTAGGCTCGGGTTCAAGGTTAGGAGTGGCGGGCGTTCGATGCTGTCACGCGCCCCAGTTCCATTTCCACGTAAGAACGAATGACGTCACAAATGGCGGGAAATACAGCGATGACGTCACCGACGCACGTGGCACATTCTGGAGAAAATTACGCGATGGTTTATTTACTGAAATTACGTAATGCTGTTATGGGGAAAATGAGGCGCTAATGAAATTGGGAATATGGTTATGATTTCGTAATCCTGTTAGCGCGAACTAGAGATGCGCACCTTAAATTGTTTGGAAAGTTGCGTCATAAGGCGGATACTGACAGGGATGCTGGGCAGGCAGTTACTGACGATAATACTGATGGGTTGACTTGAATACTGGCGATGATAATACTGAAGGGTTGACGTTGAATACCGAGATATTAATAATGCTGAATAATGACCTTATTATAAATATTATAATGACTTTATTATAAATATTATATTATGATATTATATTGACTTTATTATATATTTATTATAATAATGACTTTCCATGCTGGCTTGAATAATATTGAATGTTGAATAATAATGAAGGAATGATGTTGATTACTGACGATAATATTAAAGGATTTATGTTATGATTATTGACGACAATACTGAAAGTTTGACAATGAATACCGAGATAATGATACTGAAGGGTTGACTTGACTTGAATACTGATGATAATAATACTGAAGGGTTGACGATGAATACCAAGATAATAATACTCAAGGGTTGACGGTGAATACTGGCGATAATAATACTGAAGGCCTGTTGAATAATAATGAAGGAATGATGTTGATTACTGACGATAATATTGAAGGATTTATGTTATGGTTATTGACGACAATAGTACTGAAAGTTTGACAATGAATACCGAGATAATAATACTGAAGGGTTGACGGTGAATACTGGCGATAATAATACTGAAGGGTTGACTTGAATAGTAATAAATACTGAACGTTGAATAATAATGAAGGAATGATGTTGATTACTGACGATAATATTGAAGGATTTATGTTATGATTATTGACGACAATACTGAAAGTTTGACCACGAATACCGAGATAATAATACTGAAGTACTGTACATGTACATTGTATGTTGTCATCATCTTGCAACCACGTGCATTTTTATTAAATTTTGGGTTCAGGTGTCAACTCCTAAGGGCCCAAGTCCCTTCGGCCCCAATCCTAAGCAGAAAATTTAAAAAATGTCACCATCTGCACCCCACATGGTACCACGAAGCAATAAGTGATTTGTTCCATTGTTTCGATCCAGGCGATTCTAAAGTTTACATAATGCAAAATTCACCTCACATTTCTCCATTGGAATCCCTAAGGAATCCCTCGGTTACTGCGTCTACATAATGTACAGAAATGTAGGTTGAAACCTTCTATATTTAAGGTTATAATTTTTGTTTGCCATTAAAATGAAGATTATGGATTTCATTGAAATTCTGTAACACTTTCTTGGAAGTGTTTCAAGTGTGAAGTCGTGGCTTACACAACATTGTTTTTCTGGAAAAACGAAGATCAAACATTTGATCGTAGATCAAGTACAGGTGTAATGACACCCACCATGACGAGTTTGACATTGTAAGGTGTGACATCACGATACCTTTGTTTGAATTTAATCTTCCACAGCTTGCCAAAAACGTGGTTATGTTTTGAACACCTGATTCTCCTCAGGGTCACACGTACGAGGTGTTTGTTTGTAAACATTTAGACATTAAACATTCATTTGCTGAAGGGCAGAAATTAATGTCAACTTTAATGTCAGGGTTCATACGCACCTGGAAAGTCAGGGAAAATCATGTTTTTGTTGGAAATTCAGGGAAAGTCAGGGAAAACTATGGCGAACAGGTTGGCGAAAACCTGTTCACTTTTTTGCATTTTTTTGCAAAAATTTTCCAAAATCGGTTCAATTTTTTCCATTTGTTTGCAAAAAAATGCAACAAAGTAAACCGATGTTTAGGAACTGGTATTTGCAATTTTTTTGCAAACAAATGGAAAATGAATTAAACCGATTTTGGAAAAATTTTTCAAAAAACATGCAACAAAGTGAACCGATGTTTAGGGACTGGTATTTGCAATTTTTTTGCAAACAAATAGAAATAATTCAACCGATTTTAAAAATTTAAAAAATGCAAAAAAAGTGAACAGGTTTTTGCAAATACCAGTTCGCAAACATCGGTTCACTTTGTTGCATTTTTTTTATGCAAAAGTTTGGCAAAAACCTGTTCACTTTTTTGCATTTTTTTGCAAAAGTTTTCCACAATCGGTTTAATTTTTTCCATTTGTTTGCAAATAAAATGCAACAAAGTGAACCGATGTTTAGGAACTGGTATTTGCAAGTTTTTTGCAAACAAATGAAAAATGAATTCAACCGATTTTGGAAAATATTCGCGAAAAACATGCAACAAAGTGAACCGATGTTTAGGGACTGGTATTTGCAATTTTTTTGCAAACAAATAGAAAAAATTCAACCGATTTTAAAAATTTTGCAAAAAAAAAATGCAAAAAAGTGAACAGGTTTTTGCAAATACCAGTTCGCAAACATTGGTTCACTTTGTTGCATTTTTTTATGCAAAAGTTTGGCAAAAACCTGTTCACTTTTTTGCATTTTTTTGCAAAAATTTTCCAAAATCGGTTCAATTTTTTCCATTTGTTTGCAAAAAAAATGCAACAAAGTAAACCGATGTTTAGGAACTGGTATTTGCAAGTTTTTTGCAAACAAATGAAAAATGAATTCAACCGATTTTGGAAAATTTTCGCGAAAAACATGCAACAAAGTGAACCGATGTTTAGGGACTGGTATTTGCAATTTTTTTTGCAAACAAATAGAAAAAATTCAACCGATTTTAAAAATTTTGCAAAAAAATGCAAAAAAAGTGAACAGGTTTTTGCAAATACCAGTTCGCAAACATCGGTTCACTTCGTTGCATTTTTTTTATGCAAAAGTTTGGCAAAAACCTGACCCCTTTTTTGCAATTTTTTGCAAAAATTTTCCAAAATCGGTTCAATGTTTTTCATTTGTTAACAAAAAAAAATGCAACAAAGTGAACCGATGTTTAGGAACTGGTATTTACAATTTTTTTGCAAACAAATGGAAAAAATTCAACCGATTTTAGAAAAATTTTGCAAAAAAATGCAAAAAAGTGAACAAGTTTTTGGAAATACCAGTTCGCAAACATCGGTTTACTTTGTTGCATTTTTTTTTTTTTTTTATTTTGCAAAAAGTTTGCAAAAGTTTGAAAATAAATAAACAATTTTTTTTAAGTCAGGGAAATTTACTTGGGTTGGTCAGTGAAAGTCAGAGAGTCATACAAAGTCATCTGACTTTGTAAATTTGAGTATGAACCCTGAATATAAACTTCTACCTATCAACTATTTCTGAAACAAGTAACCTCCGTTAGATTCTGAAATGAATAATAATTTTTAGTTTAGTAATCTTGCCAGATTTCGTATAAAACATGTTGATAAAGATAAACGTCCTATCTGAAACAGTATCGAGAAACATATTACGTCTTCATTTTTTTAAACTTTATTTATTGTCAATAACGAGGCTCGATATCATTGTTACGTAAAAGCTGTTGTTGCGGATGCCGTATTTCCCGATATCATAATTTCAAATGTTGCGGTAAACCGTAACAACATGTTATCGTGCTTTATGTATGTACAAGCTATTAATAATAACAGAGTTAACATAGTCGTATATAAAAGTTACGGTTTTACTGTTTTAAGCCCGTTTTAATAGGAGTATAATAATGGTTATTGTTGGTTTTTTTGGGGGTTAGAGCCACACCATCGCACATTTTCATCGAATGAAATTTTCAGTTATTTGAAAACATGCGGCAAAATTTATTTTTAAATGAAAATGGCGAATTCGTGGGGTAATGCTATTTGTGAGAATAAAAATTAACGATATGCATATTGTTTTAACTCATATTGTTTTTTCGAGGCTCCCTGGGTTACACTTGACCTGCAATGATGGAAATTTTGAAGAAAAAAAATAAAAAAAAATTATAAACGTCAATTGCCGAACATACAGCGTACAGAAAATGATAGTTAACTTAATTTCTCTTTTTTGAAATAAACTGAGAAAACATTTTTTCAAATTTTGACCCTGATGATAATCAATCCTCAGAGCTGTGACCGGCATTATAGAGATGATAAAAGGGAAAATTTTAGCATCTGAAGCTTCGGTGTTTTCTATTTTTCTCCAAAATTTGAATCGCCATAAATAACTAAAATAACTGGTGAATAATTCTGGTTATTTTACAGTTTCGTGATTTCTGAGCATCGGCAGAAACCAAAAACTGCGCGAAACATTAAACCGAGATATTGTCCGTAACATCAAAAAGGTTTTAAAATTTGCTTTGACATGTGCTTGCGCGATACATTAAACCGAGATATTGTCCGTGGCATCAAAAAGATTTTAAATTTTTTTTTGACATTTGCTTGCGCGAAACATTAACCCGAGGTATTGTCCGTGGCATCAAAAAGATTTAAAATTTTTTTTGACATTTGCTTGCGCGAAAAATTAAACCGAGATATTGTCCGTGGCATCAAAAAGGTTTTAAAATTTGCTTTGACATTCAGTTGAGAAGGGGCTCGAGATGTGGACGCAACGCCGGTCCGCAACAGGCCCTTTGCAAAAGCCCGGTGGGATACAACCTTATGGGGTCCATTGAAAAGGGCCTGTCGGGGGTCTCGGCGCTGATTGACGAACATTCGCGTCCTGACCTGGCACCCCCAGGACTGCCCGGGAACCACAGGTGAGACTGACGACAGACATGACCACTAAAAGATACGAGTTCAACGATAAAATAGCAATAATTCGTTTAGGGCCTACTATACACGGTTAGGCAATACGCTAAAGAACATGGAAGGCTCGGGCGATGAAAGCTTACTCGAGGATTGGCACTCAGCAGACTAACCAGCCCTAACTGCCATTTCTGCAGATAGACCCTCTTCGAAACTGCGTTGAATTTGACTTGTCGGGCAACGCTATGGCCGGGACTGATTTGCGCAATGTCTGAAAATCAAAATGGTCAATTTCGAAGAGGGTCTACTGTCCGATCATGTCTGGGGAAACCGCTAGCATGAAAGTAAAATGGTTCGTAGCGAGTATCAAAAAAGATTCCTGCCCTCGTCCTCACCCTAAAACCCACCGATTTTCGTAGAAAAAAAAGAGAAAGAAAGAAGCAGAATTGGTTGCGGCGGATGCCCGCGGCCTCAGCCGAAGAGCTTGTCGAAGCAGTTGTGGCAGTAGGGCTTGTCGTTCTGCTCCTTGAACGTGCCCTTGTTGAGCTGCTTGAGGCAGAAGGAGCAGACGAAGTGCTCCGGGTGGAACTTCTGGAACATGGCCGTGATGCAGCGGCCGGTGATCGGCTTGTGGCAGCCGGCGCACAGCGAGCCGCGCTTGGCGTGGTAGTGCGTCTCGCAGTACGGCATGCCCTCGTGGTCGAAGAAACTCCCGCCGTTGAACGGGGTCTGGCAGTCCTGGAAGGGCACGCAGAAAAAAGACACTGTTAGCATTCAGTTCAATTCAATTCAATAGCCTACAGTTTTTGTGCGACAAATGTTTTGCCACTTTGCGTAGCCCCACATGCTAAAGCTGTGAACGGATGTTGTAGCCGTAAATCAAAATCAATCTCCATGGTGCTGTGAACGTCACTATAACATAGCCTCGCTGAAGAAGGAATTCAGTTCCCGATACGTTGTGCGGATTGTCACAAATATTTGACCGTGAATAAAGATTTCTACCTGTTCAATATGCCGGTCACCGCTCCGAAGATTGATAGATCTCGCTGTAAAAAGTTTGCGCAGTTAGACAACGTGAAAATTACCGGCAAATACAAAGCTTAAAAAGGGTTTGGACATTTATCCAGCATTATACTGCCATCGAGTCAAACAATGTGATGCCGACAAATGTGACACCATGCACAAATGTTTATAAATAGTGAAATAGAAAATCTAGAAAATTAAAAACATCTATAATTGCCAAGGAGTTTAAATTGCAGTGGCTTGCTGCCAACAAAAACATTGAGGAACTACAAGCTTTCAGAAATTTGCAGCGTGCCTGACCACATCCAAAGGCAACATGTGAAAAATCACTCAATACAATCCATTAAGTAGCGATTTGTCTAACATTTTGGTTTTTGGAGCATCTCAAAATCAATTTGAGGAGTGGGTTTTCAGATGTTGTCATAATATTCTTGGGAGAAACACAGCAAATTTCTGAATGCTTGACATTTCAAAATGCTTTCGTTGACAGCTAGCCGCTGTAATTGGCTTGACAATCATGCCTCGTTTTAGTTTTTTAATTTTTCATTTCATTCTTTCCAAACATTTGTCCATGTTTCACATTTCAGGGATGTGGCGATGTGACAAATGTGACAAAATTTGACAATTTGAAACCTGTGCGACAAATGCAACAAATAAAGAGGGAAACCTCTTATGTATGACCTATCTGTATAATTATAAGGGAGGCTCAATAAAGTCTGTGTATGAAGAGGAAATTACCAAAAAGAAGGAAAAAGCTCAAAAAATGTTGCATGCAGGAATGGAGATGTTACGTGAGGCCTGCGGTACTAGCCGGGCAGATATTGTAAAAGTAGAAGCTGCAAATGCCATCATTCAAAGCGGCAAGGTGGCAATAGAGCTTGCAGATGAAAACTTGAATCAGTTATCCAAAACGTGTGTAAAAAGGGTGGAAAATGAATAAAATGTAACATTTTTACAGATGCAGTATATTTTGCGAGAATTTTGATGAACTAAGAATCAATTGCATAACATTTGCATGGGACAAAATGTGACAAATGCGATATTTGCATGTGACAAAATGTGACAAATGTCAAAATCTTGGATGTCACAAAATTTGACATAGCTGGCCACATGCCTGACATTTGTTCGTGTCACTTTCTTAGACTCGATGGCAGTATGATGTTGGACAAGTCTTTTCCGTGGCTGTCAAATGGTGGCAATTTAATGGTCCCGAACCAGTCTTGGGCTTGCATTTGCCATATACCGTGATACCCAATGATAATTTAGAAAAAAATATTATATAATAATTAAAAATAATTGGGGAGCGATCATCCCAGCACCTAATAATAACCCGCTTGGCACTCAGTCCTGGGATTCCAGGCGTAATTGCCAATTTGCGCTATCAGAGCAGCTGTCGGCTATCAGAGCCGGGTAAAGCGCCCAAAACTACCTGCCTCTATCTCGATCACGTTTTCATAGATGCGCCCTTGGATAAGCCGCAGAGTCTAAATATCGCCCCTCGTAAATAAGGCGCGACAGGTGAGGGGGTGCTCGGCTCGTACCCAGAGCCGAGGCTCTTGCTCCAAATCTCGGGCCGGGAAAATATCAGTCATTGAGAAAACAGTCGGGGATCGCATTTCGCGTGACTATTTTTGGACTCGAACGGCTGGATGCGGGCCAAGCAGCCGAGGAGGAAGATCTGAGGCATTGACGGTGGGCGTGGGATTTTGCGGGGCGGAAGGGCCCTCCGGACGGTGGTCCGGTGCCCTGGGAGGGGGCCGGGACGTGGATGACCCGAGCGCAGTACATCCACTAACCCCGATTTGTATTTGTGTTGTTTTTATTTATTTTTTTTTTTTTTTTTTTTCTCCTCTTTTTCTTTCCTTCATTTTTATTTAACATAATTAAAATAAGTTTTATTTGTCTAGTTCAACAGCGATACAATTGTCAACATAACAAAACTGTGTTTGTGTGGGTTTTCGGTCGCGGAAAGCGTCTTTTGTTTTTGGGGGATTTGGGGATTAAGGGGCACCGAAGGTCATAAGGTGCCCCTGACATTGGGGCCAATGTCCTTGTCTGGTTCTGGATGTCTGGTAAAATTGCCGGAAATAATTTTCTGAAAGGAGAATTTCTGGGATGTGTTTTGCGGGGTGCGGGACGGGACGGGACAGTGTGTGACGGGACGGGACAGCGCAGGCCTCAGTCTTCCTCCTCTTCGTCGTCGTCCCCGACGCCGCAGCACTTGCCGCAGACCGGCTTGCCCTCCATGGAGTAGAAGCTGCCGCCCTGCAGCGCCGACTTGCAGTCCTACAAGCGCAAAGCGTGTGAGCCGATCTAACGCTGCATAATTCTCACGTATAACCCACGTATTTTCAATTCAATTCAATTTTCACCCAGCCATAAGGGAGAACTTCTCCGTGCTGTCTCCGGACCTTGGCCGGATACTCACCCTGCACACGAAGCACTCCGGGTGCCACTGGGTGTTCAGCGCCGAGATGTAGTTCTCCATGATGGGCCGGCTGCAGCCGCCGCACTTGGGCGCGAACATCTCGAAGTAGTCGGACTTGCAGTACGGCTTGCCCTCCTTCTCGTGGAAGCCGTCCTCGCCGAACTGGTTGCCGCACTGGGCGCAGAAGAAGTGCTCCGGGTGCCACGTCTTCTCCAGAGCCGATACGCATTTCTGAAAAGGAAGAGCGATAAGGAAAAAACAACATTAGGGGATCTCGGCTGCAACGGGGCCGCGGATCAAAATTACGGCTGGTACGTCTTCACGGCCCGGCCAACCCTACTCACATCCAGGATGGGCCCGTTGCAGTAGGCGCAGCGCGGCGAAAACAGGTTGTGGTAGTCGGCCTCGCAGTACGGCTGCCCGTCCCGCTCGAAGAAGTTCTTGGTGCCCAGCTCCTGGTGGCAGTGGGCGCACGTGAAGTGCTCCGGGTGCCACGTCTTGGCCAGCGCCGTAACAACCTGAAACGAGGACAAAGGTCAGCGGTCGGTAACACCGACAATAACACCGCGCGCGATGCCCACCTGGCCCACGATGGGCTTGTTGCATGCGGCGCAGCAGCCTTTCTGGGCCGTGTTGATGCCCTGTCGACTCATGTCCGACTGCAGCGTTCCGAGCATGGAGTCCAAGTGGTTGTTCCTCTGCGGGCCGCCGGAGACGCCTGTGGCCTTGGGCTTGTTGGGCTTGGCGTAGAGCGGGTCGCTGGTGGTGATGGTGGCGTTGCTGGGCGTCGGTGCCGAACTGATCTGCGGGAAGCAATGGAAAAAAATTAGAGGGCGGTGAGCAAGCGGACTCCAGTAACCTTCTCGGTAGATTAGCCCGAGACTGACAACTGAAGTCTGACGACCTGACAGACAAAATTCCTGACAAATTCCTCGGGCCAACCTCCCCCGAAAGCAGCCCGAAACCATCTGCCGGGGTCTCCGATTACTCCGGGACACCCCAATCCCTCCAGCCCCTCGTGCCTTCCGAGAGCCGATTGAATATCGGCTATCGGAAGATGCTCCCCGTTCCCGGCCCGTTATCCGCTCGTACCGCTTGCTTGCTGGCTGCGCGGCTTCTGCTCGCCGAATGACGGAGACCCGAATGCAAGGCTCGCGGCCGAGGTGCGGTGCGCAAAACGGGCCCACGTCGGGGCTATTTTTACCCGCCCACTCCCGAGGATTTTTGGGAAGATATCAAGCCCCGGCACTCTCGCAGCCACTGCTCCCCGATCATGCCAACTTCCAAAATAGTCCCCGCGCAACCTCGACCCGGCTTACGGCATGTTTATTTTCTCTTCCTCGGCAGCGGCCTAAAAATAGCGGCGGGGCAGGATGAATGCTGCATGGGAGGATCCTGGTAAAAAGAGCAAACATGATGGGAAACTGGCTGCCGATGGGCTCCTAAGTGACTTTGACAGATTCCGGTTAACGGCAGCTCGTGTCGTGGATGACACGTTGGCCGTTGCGGATTCTATGCGGATACTATGCGTGCGATGGTATCAATGTCAACTCGGTATCTTGCAATCATTAATTGCGTACCATGTTGCACCCAATTTAATCCTCATATCAACATCATCATTGTTAAATTTAATTTCTCAAAGCTTAAGGTTGTCTTTTGGAAGAGAATTCCAGCGGCTGATGGTCGGTCCAATAGCATACATCCGAATGGGCTCGGATGCAACGCTTCTGCTTCTTATATTACATGATAAGTGCCAAATGGCCGTACGGGATATTGCTGACCAGTTGAAAAAATTTTTGTGATCCCAAAGATGAATTGTCTCGGTTAAACTGAAAAATAGTGAGATGCGTATGTTAAAAGCTTCTTGAAGGTCGTGGTGGAAAAAGTTTGAACAACAAAAATAATGTTAGTGATTTGTGCCAGATGCCGCCGCTATCATCTGGGTTCGCTCCCCGAAACTTGGCAGAAATAGAAATTGGGGCGAAAAAATTCATCTTTCGAGGCGTTATCGCTCAACACCGCCGAATTATCCCTGCAAAAGGCATCGGCCAGTCTGAGTTGGAAGAAAATGACGACAATGATCTTGTTTTTCCAAGACATTTCTTAAATCAGTTTATGGATTTAATCTATCTGAAGCCACGGTGTGACACATCGTTTTTTTTATTTTTTAACTACATGATTTATTTCAACTACAAGTCCGAGAGATATATTGTCACATTTCTCCAGCAGATTCTTTAAAATGTTGTTAACTAAATTTGATTAAAGAAACACAAGTGTCACATCTTCACTTCGGAGAAATCATATCTATGGCCTGATTTCCGAAATCTTTGGGAAGAACACAATCATTGTCATTAGTTTCTTCTTCAAAGTATTAAATTTTCTAATATTTTTCTAAGTTAAAATAAATCAAGTAGTTAAAACATATATTTTTTCACTTCAATGTATCTGACGCTGTGACTAGATAAAAATAATACCGCATGTTAAATGCCATTTGAATAAACAGTGGTTTGAGCACATCCAGGTTTGCTAATTTGGTCCATAGATTTTTAGGAAAATGAGCAAAAATGTTGACTTTCAATCTAAAGGTGAAGCAGGATTACTGCATTAGTGAGTCTCGGCAATTTATATAAATCGCCTCTGTTCGATCCTTAAAGCAATGCATTTCTGACAACTTAATGTCATTTCAATGTCTCTGTTGTCTAATTGCCAAAGACCGAGGATGTCAGCGTGTTTCTGACCGCATTTCTTCACGGCCCTTTGATTCATGACATAGAAATACGAGAACCTTAATTTCTTCGGCATTACTTTGGAATGGCCCGTAGCAAATGTCAGCCACCGGTCGAATTTCTACTGCCTGTTGTTGGCACGGTTATTGTTTAGCGAAGGCAAAGCCTCGATGCGTCTTGCACTAGTTGGCTTCCAGAAGTGCAAGTTGCACCGTAGGAGAGAGAAGCACAAAGCACGAGGGGCTCAAACCCCTATGGCCAAGGGTTTAGTAAGAAGTTTGAAAAGGAATGGTTAGTATCATGTTGGCACCGAGAGGTCTTTTCAGGGAGATCTGGAAAGAAATCTGGTTAAGGTACTTGCCTTGAAGTCCGACAGGGAGGCCATGAGGTCGTCCAGCTCCTTGGTGGCCGAAGAGGCTGACGGGGTGCTGGGGTGTCCGGTGCCCGGCGACAGCGGCCGCCCAAGCGACGGGGACAGTGGCCTACCAGCGGGCGGAGACAGCGGCCGTCCCACCGAAGGCGAAATGGGGCGCTGGTGGTGAGTGGTCTTGGTGGTCGTCACCGTGGTCACCACTTGTCGCTCCGGGTTGTTCCTGTCGAATGGACAAAAAACTTGCGTGAATATGAGAAGGTAACTGGCATGGCCGGCTGATCAAGCGCAGCCAAATTTACTTGAAAATTGTCCAACTGTTTCAGATGCGGTTCGTGACAGTTTGCGGTATTCGCTACTGCGCCGCTGCTGCAGTAATGAATTGTTTTTTTCAAAACTTGGCCATTTAGCTTTTAATTTTGCGGCTTGTCGTGCATCCTAATTCCTGACGCACAATCAATTTTTAGACCGTGTGAGATCATCGTTGCTTATTATTTTGCTTTTATTACGCTGCGCTAATTAAGCCAGCGAGTAGCGACTCCGCATTTCAATTAGCGTGTGTCGGTGGAGGAAATGACAAACTAATTTAAATTATTACTAAAACAAACCAGTTTCGGGACTTTCCTCAACAATCTCTTCATCCTGACCATGACTCCACTAAGGCCGGCTGCAGACGAGCGGTTTTTCGATGCAGCATTTTTTCGACGTGCGTTCGTCCTATGCATTATTGTCAATGGCCGCATGCACATATGTGTGCGTTAGCCAAACTGCGGCCGCGGTCTGACTGCGGTACCGCAACGTCTTTGATTTGACGTGGATGTTCTACTAGAATGCACGTCTTGTAAGGCCATAGACTAAAGCGCCTTAGCTTACGCTTGCATTAAAGAAGGCCGGTAGAAGAAGCGCCATAATTATCCGTCTGCAAAACGCGCGGTTATCCACTGCACGTCAATTCAATTCAATTCAACTCAGTACCCTACTGTCAGTATTTTTAGTACCATGTGGTAGGGCGGTCTAGTCCATTAACCCGAGTTAAGTTCAAAGGGTACCACCATATTGCGGCGGACACCAATTCCTTCATTGTCGAAATGAATTTCTCGTAGCTTAAGGCTATCCTTCGGAAGAGAGTTCCAACGTCTGATGGCATGCGAGAAATAGGACCGGTAATATGGATCCGAGCGTGCGTGGATTTCCATAAGTGGGTTGCAATGACAGTGTCTACCACCTCAGTGGTTTCGTTTAAAAATTCCCTCCACCGAGTTAGAATTTTCCGACGTAACAAATTTATCAAAAAGCCCCGTGCATCGAGCCTCCCGTCTTGCTCGTAACGAATCCCATCGGAGACCTAGGATCATTTGAGTAACGCTCTGGTCTCGCTCATAGTTACCCGTAACAAACCTAGTACTGCAGCCGGCCTAACTTGACCATGCACGGTCTTCTTTGTCGCTGTTCTGCCTCATTTTTTCCCTTCGGACACTAGTGCCCGTTAAACGCGGCGATGATCTCTCGACCGCTCGGAGATCTTGACCAGTGCACCTCACCTGCCGTGATGGTTGGCCGGCACGGCGCTCTGCAGCTCGTCCAGGAGGCTCTCCACGGTGGGTCTCGTGTCGCGGAGTCCGCCGCTGCCCACGCTGTTGGTCGGCGAGATGCTCTTGTAGCCGGACGCGGGTCCGTTGGCGGCGGTGGGCGAGCCGGGTACTGCGGGAATGGACATAGAGGGTCAGTTTCAGACAAATGGGCAATCCAATACCAAACTCGGTCTCTACTACCTTTGCCATCGCCGTAGCTGTTGTATCGGGAGGTGCTGAGGTCGTCCAGCAGCGAGTCCAACTCTGACAGGTTGCTGTTGAGAGCGGGCGACGAGTGGCCGGGAGCGTTGTTGCTGCGGTACGTGGTGGTGGTCACCGTCACCTCCTTCATGTTGTGGGATGTGGGCTGCGAGGAGGAAGAGAAAACGAGAGACATGCTCGGTACTGATACGAGACACTCGTGACCACGGTCAGGGAAGTCAGGGAAATTTTTCACTGTCAAAGCAAAATGCTATCACAACACTCGGTCTTCCAGCGGCTCCATCCACCCGCATCCTAGCTTGCCGAGGCTTTCCTCTTTAAACTTCAGGGAATTTTGGGATTTGGTCAGGGAAAAGTCAGGGTAATTCGAAATGAAAATGTTGTGGCCTGACCATGGACTGACCAATTATTCATTTTTGCAGCCAAAATCCAAATTTAAGAAATTGTATTAATGGCAGAAAGGCTACGGGCAAAATGAAAAAAAATGAAAATAATGAAATGGACAATAAATAGTTGTCGAATGGATAAAATAATGGATTTTGCATTTTGGTACAAATTTATGAGCAGACAAAGTCATCTCCCTGACTTTCCCTGACCAACCCAAGTAAATTTCCCTGACTTAACGGACTTATGGTGAAAACAAAAATCACTCGTTATGCTTCATTTTTTTCAAACATTTGCAAACTTTTTGCAAAAAAAAATGCAAAAAAGTGAACCGGTTTTTGTCAAAATTTTGCAAACAAATGAACCGGTATTTGCAAGTTTTGTGCAAACAAATGGAAAAAATTACCAATTTTGGAAATAGTTGGCAAAAAAATGCAAAAAATTGAACCTGTTTTTGTCAAAATTTTGCAAATAAATGAACTGGTATTTGCAATTTTTTTGCAAACAAATGGAAAAAATTAACCGATTTTGGAAAAAGTTGGCAAAAAAAAATGCAAAAAAGTGAACCGGTTTTTGTCAAAATTTTGCAAACAAATGAACTAGTATTTGCAATTTTTTTGCAAACAAATGGAAAAAATTACCGATTTTGGAAAAAGTTGGCAAAAAAATGCAAAAAATTGAACCAGTTTTTGTCAAAATTTTGCAAACAAATGACCTGGAATTTGCAATTTTTTCTGCAAACAAACGAACTGGAATTTGCAATTTTTTCTGCAAACAAATGAACTGGAATTTGCAATTTTTTCTGCAAACAAATGAACTGGTATTTGCAATTTTTTCTGCAAACAAATGGAAAAAATTAACCGATTTTGGAAAATTTTTGCACAACAATGCAAAAAAGTGAACCGGTTTTTGTCAAAATTTTGCAAACAAATGAACTGCTATTTGCAATTTTTTTTGCAAAAAAATGTGAAAAACTGAACCGGTTTTCGCAAAAATTTTGCATAAAAAGTATCCGATTTTCGCGAATTTTTTGCAAAAAAAAAATTTCCTGTACAATCCCAAATTCCCTGACTTCCCAGGTTTTGGGAGCCCTGCTAAGGTGCATGTCCATGACAAAGGGTCAAGGGTCAAAGGTCACTGAGCTACTCACTGAACTGTCGTTCTTGTAGTACTTCTGGACGTCCACGTTGACCGGGGTCATCTGGTGCAGTTCGGGGGTGGTGTAGTGGGTGGGCGAGTGGGGGTGGTGGTGCACATTGTGGTTGTCCTGGTTCAGGTGCGCCGTGGTGCTCTGCAGGTCGGCGAGGAGGGCGTCTGAAACAATAGCCAAAAAAAAACAATAAGAAAAAAATAGAAAAAAAAGACAATAAGTATTTTCATTGATGGTTCTGTTGGTGCTAACAACTACTACCCTTCACTGCCAATGCCAGAATCGAAAATGGAGAAACTATTTTGGGCGACACCCAACCAACCTCGCCTATTTTCGTTCATTGTTATCTCGTCGACCACCCCCTCACCCCCCACCCCCAACAACCCCTTACTTACCACAACCTTCAAATTTAGGAAGATTGGTTGCTTCAACTGTTCTTATCTTCTTTTTGGGTTTGGGTTAGGGACTGATAAGGGGTCATAGGGTACCCCATTGATGTCTTTGCCAATTTATAAATAATTTCATAAATTATAATAAATAATATCATATTTTATTCAGAAAATAACAAAAAATGAAATTAATAAAACATGCACTGAAAGTTATGAATAATATTAACAACCTTAATTTTAAACATTTGTTTTCAAGGTCAAATTTCTTGAAAAGTGATGAGTGAGGAGCTGAGGAATATGAGGACAATTTAGTGATGCATTTTTCATGCCAATTCACCACCCCAAAAAATCGTTGCAAATGCAAAAAAAAATTCAGAAAATAAAAAAAAATTAATATAATATGCATTGAAAGTTATGAATAATATTAACAACCATAATTTTAAACATTTGTTTTCAAGGTCAAATTTCTTGAAGAGTGATGAGCTTTCTGAGGATAATTTATTTATGCATTTTTCATGGCAATTCACCACCCCAAAAAATCGTCTAATAAAATTCATTCAAATTTTATTTTGGTTGTAAATGCCAAAGATAAAATAAAAATAACAATGACAATCATTTTAAATCATTCGTTCTTGAATTATCATATTAGCATTTTCGATATTGTGACCAATTTACCCAGTTTTACACAATTGTTTGAAAGTCGAACTTTTCAACTTGATTCCAATTTCCCACCCCAAAAATTCGTTTCATAAAATTCATTCAAATTTATTTTTGGTTGCAAATGCCAAAAAATAACAATGACAATCATTTTAAATCATTCGTTCTTGAATTATCATATTATCATTTTCGATATTGTGACCAATTTAACCCAATTTTACCCAATTTTTTGAAAGTCGAACTTTTCAACTTGATTTCTTTCAAAATTCGCAAACAAAAAATTATCGAAACATTGAATTATTGAAAAAATATGACAATTTTGACAGTTTTACAACATGTATACATGTTGGACAATTTATTTATGCATTTTTCATTCCAATTCACCACCCCAAAAAATCGGTTGGAAGTGCCAAAATAATAACAATGACAATCATTTTAAATAATTCGTTCTTGAATTATCATATTAGCATTTTCGATATTGTCAACAATTTACCCAATTTTACCCAATTTTTTGAAAGTCGAACTTGATTTCTTTCAAAACTCACCGACAAAAAAATATCTAAACATTCAATTATTAAAAAAAATTGTTGAAAAATATGACAATTTTGACAGTTTTACAACACGTATAGTTTCTTGTTATGACTGATGCAAAGCTATGCATCTGGAATTGTTACTTTAACATGAAAATTCACCAAAACGCATTAATCACCAACGAGCAAGTTTAATCATTTCTCGATCAAACATATATTCCAGTGATTTTTCGAACTTTAAAAAATTTTACGAAATTTAGCAAAAACGAAACCACATGATCGATTTCAATAACTTTAGTCGAAATTTCGTCAAGCTGATATGATATCATCAGGAAAATTATCAGGAAAATTTCACCAAAGTTTCAGTTTCAAAAGTTTCAACCAGGTTGCCAACCCCTCATCCGTTTCCTAAAATAGCCCGGGTGTCTTCACCCACCCCTCAACCCCCCACCCCCACCCCCTCCCATGACTGAAAAACTCACCGAAATTCTTAGCAAGCAAATGTATCCACTGAGAGTTGATTCCAGCGAAATTTCACAGAAAGTGAGGAGCGAAAGAGTTAAGTAGGACTTAATTTCGGTGGGGGAACCAAAAGGGTGTCAGGAGCATTTTTGCGAGACCATAAAAGGAGGTTTGATGACGTCACTCGTTGAAAATGACGGCTTGGATTTTATTATACCAGCCAGAAAAACAGGCTGGACTCGACTAAATAAGGGGATCATTACCATCAGTTGACCCCCTTACGGTTTACTCGACTTAGGCAACAGATGAGGGGCGAGGGGGGAAGGGGGCGTTCGAATATTGACGTCACGTCCGCCATTTTGAGACACCCTAAGTCAGCATTTGTCATTTGTCAACATTTGTCATTTGCAGAAAGCTGCCTATACATTAGCCATCATTTGTGAGCAAATCAGCTCCAAGAAGGGGGGCCCATGTGAAAAAGTCATGCAGAATTCTGCAGAAATGAATGCTATTTCTGCAGAAAATTTTCTGGGCAAAATTTTCTGCAGAAAAAATTCGCACCCGAAAAAATTCTGCACAAAAAATTGGGACCAAAAAAAAAAAATAAACCCCAAAAAATTGTGCAGAAAAAATTTGGACCCCAAAAAATTGTGCAGAAAAAATGTAGACCCAAAAAAATTGTGCAGAAAATATTGGGACCCCAAAAAATTGTGCAGAAAAAATTCGAACATCAAAAAATTCTGCAGAAAAATCATTCAGACCCAAAAAATTGTGCAGAAAAAATTTTGCACAAAAAATGTAGACCCAAAAAAGTTGTGCAGAAAATATTGGGACCCCAAAAAATTGTGCAGAAAAAATTCAGACCCAAAAGATTGTGCAGAAAAAATACGAACATCAAAAAATTCGGACCCAAAAAGTTCTGCAGAAAAAATTTGGACACAATTTTTTTTTTAAGAATTAATGATATCTATAGGTACATACATGTATTTAAATATATATGTATAGCTTTATAAATAATCAATGTAATTACAGTTTTTCAATTACAAATCCCTCAGATACCAATTAATCGAGATAGTTAGAGCTAATCAGACTGTTTTCCCACAACTGACTGGGTGGCCCAGTGGGTAAGGCACCAAGCTGTCGGATAATATACCCATGGTTCGATTCCCAGTAGAGCCAATTTTTTTAAAATGAAAATGGCAGAAAATATTCTGCGGAAATATTTTTGCATACTTTATTCTGCAGAAAGGCTTCTGCAGGATATTTTCTGCAGAATTCCGCATAGGTTTCTGCAGAATTCTGCAGAAACTTTTTCATATGGGGGGGGGTGAAGTTATGGCGTAATACTCGATCGCCCCCATCGTCTTGAACAGGCTACAACAATGACAACCAAAAAGATGCATTTTGAAAACGTAAATTTTGAGATGGTGATGGAGGAAACCTGAAAATCCCTAAAATGTGATGCTAATTTTGAACGCCCCCACTTCTTGTAATCTTCATTGTTATTGACAGTTTCTACTATAGGCTGACACGTAACCATAGCTGTCATTTTTCACTTTGTTGAAACAAATCTATTGTTATTATAAGTTAGTTAAGTGATTTTTTCCAATTGAATTTTGATAATTTTGGGCTGATATGATTATTTCAAATGCAACTAAATATTTAATCCAAAGTTTATATTGATAGTAAGTTCCTATGAAAATGAAATTGATTTTATGCATTGTTTTGCAAACATATTTCAAAAACTGGTTCATTTTATGCATTATTTTGCAAACATTTTTCAAAAACTGGTTCATGTTATGCATTGTTTTGCAAACATTTTTCAAAAATTGGTTTTAGTTTATGCATTATTTTGCAAACATTTTTCAAAAACTGGTTCATTTAATGCATTGTTTCGCAAACATTTTTCAAAAACTGGTTCCTTTTATGCATTGTTTCGCAAACATTTTTCATAAATTGGTTCATTTTATGCATTGTTCCGCAAACATTTTTCAAAAACTGGTTCCTTTTATGCATTGTTTCGCAAACATTTTTCATAAACTGGTTCATGCATCGTTTCGCGAACATTTTTCAAAAACTGCTTCATTTTATGCATTGTTTTGCAAACATTTTTCAAAAACTGGTTCATTTTATGCATTATTTTGCAAACATTTTTCAAAAAGTGGTTCATTTTATGCATTGTTTTGCAAACATTTTTCAAAAACTGGTTCATGTTATGCATTGTTTTGCAAACATTTTTCAAAAATTGGTTTTAGTTTATGCATTATTTTGCAAACATTTTTCAAAAACTGGTTCATTTAATGCATTATTTTGCAAACATTTTTCAAAAAGTGGTTCATTTTATGCATTGTTTTGCAAACATTTTCCAAAAACTCGTTCATTTTCTGCATTGTTTCGCAAACATTTTTCATAAACTGGTTCATTTTCTGCATTGTTTCGCAAACATTTTTCATAAACTGGTTCATTTTATGCATCGTTTCGCAAACATTTTTCAAAAACTGGTTCATTTTATGCATTGTTTTGCAAACAGTTTTCAAAAACTTATTCATTTTATGCAAACATTTTTCATAAACTGGTTCATTTTATGCATTGTTTTTCGCAAACATTTTTAAAAAACTGGTTCATGTTATGCATTGTTTTTTGCAAACATTTTTCAAAAACTGGTTCATTTTATGCATCGTTTTGCAAACAGTTTTCAAAAACTTATTCATTTTATGCCAATATTTTTCATAAACTGGTTCATTTTATGCATTGTTTCGCAATCATTTTTAAAAACTGGTTCATTTTATGCATTGTTTCGCAAACATTTTTAAAAAACTGGTTCATGTTATGCATTGTTTTTTGCAAACATTTTTCATAAACTGGTTCATTTTATGCATTGTTTCGCAATCATTTTTAAAAACTGGTTCATTTTATGCATTGTTTCGCAAACATTTTTAAAAAACTGGTTCATGTTATGCATTGTTTTTTGCAAACATTTTTCAAAAACTGGTTCATTTTATGCATTGTTTCGCAAACATATTTCAAAAACTGGTTCATTTTATGCATTGTTTCGCGAACAGTTTTCAAAAACTGGTTCATTTTATGCATTGTTTCGCAAACATTTTTCAAAAACTGGTTCATTTTATGCATTGTTTTGCAAACAGTTTTCAAAAACTTATTCATTTTATGCAAACATTTTTCATAAACTGGTTCATTTTATGCATCGTTTCGCAAACATTTTTCATAAACTTATTCATTTTATGCAAACATTTTTCATAAACTGGTTCATTTTATGCATCGTTTTGCAAACATTTTTCAAAGCGATGTCAGCGCCACCTACAAGACGGCGCCAAGATGGCGGGCTATTCTGAGTCACTCTGGCACAGATATAACCCAAATTAGTTGGTGAAAGTTCACCGAACCAACAGCAATGTCTGTTTTGTCCCAGAAAAACACTTTCCAAAATGTCCGTTCTTGGAAGGAGCGCCGTACGTGCCACGAGTAGGAGCGTGGGCGGAAGTGCACCAGGAAGTGAGTGGAACGTTTTACGGCGCTCCGGACGCCCACGTTGCACCCGGCGGTACCACCCGGACCTCAAGGCCTCACCCCCCTCACCCTCACCCTCACCCTCACCCACACACACCACACAACGCCTACTTGATCTAACAGCTCGTTAGCTAACCACCATGTTACCAGTTTTTTTTATTATTATGTTTTGTAAAATTCTTGCTAATTGCCAATCAGGTGCCTCGGGGGCGTTCGAGTATTACGTCATCGTTATGGGGCGGCGAGGATCAATCGAATGCTTTTAAGAAATAGAAAATGCAGTAGTAAAATCAGCCATTAGTGAGCCGGTTCTGCTTTTATATTAATAATAATGTGCATTTTGCGTGACTGAAACACATCATTTTCTGCTTTTGATGACAAAATTTTGCTTAGTTTCTTTTTGGGTCAGTGATGTCATTTGGGGAGGGAGTGGGTGGTGACGAATGCTGACACCATGTCTGGAAATTTTTCCTAATGTTTTTGAAAAATTTACTCAAATATGGTCGAATAGTGGAATATAAGAAATCCAAAAATGAGAGTGAAGAGTTGATGAGTGTGATGGAGGACTGTGAGGAGTCGAGGATTGTTTGGGAAAATTCGTTTGCGAAAAGTTTACTCAAATATTGTCGAATAGTGGAATAAGAAAAATCCAAAAATGAGGAGAGTGAAGAGTTGATGAATGTGATGGGGGACTGTGAGGAGTCGAGGATTGTTTAGGAAAATTCGTTTTCAAAAAATTTACTCGAATATTGTCGAATAGTGGAATAAGAAAAATCCAAAAATGAGGAGAGTGAGGAGTTGATGAATGTGATGAGGGACTGTGAGGAGTCGAGGATTGTTTGGGAAAATTCGTTTTCAAAAACGTTACTCAAATATGGTCGAATAGTGGAATATAAAATATCCAAAAATGAGGAGAGTGAAGAGTTGATGAATGTGATGGAGGACTGTGAGGAGTCGAGGATTGTTTAGGAAAATTCGTTTTCAGGAAATTTACTCAAATATGGTCGAATACTCGAATATAAAAAATCCAAAAATGAGAGTGAAGAGTGGATGAATGTGATGGGGGACTGTGAGGAGTCGAGGATTGTTTAGGAAAATTATTTTTCGAAAAATTTACTCGAATATTGTCGAATAGTGGAATATAAAAAAATTCAAAATGAGGAGAGTGAAGAGTTGATGAATGTGATGGAGGACTGTAAGGAGTTGCGGATTGTTTCCCCAATAGCTAATCCTCAACTCATCCATGCTTCATACAATAACATCATCCATCCTAATGCTACCTGCACACTTGTAATTTTTTGGCTCAATTTTTGCTTAATTTTGGTTTAATTTCGTCATCTCTTAATTTTTGAGCAGCGCCACCAAGTGGGAAGAAAGTGCAGGAAAAGTAGTATTGCTTTTACCATTATTCATATCTGAGTGCATATAATTCATAAACTCTTCATAGTCCTCAATTTTCATAACACGAATGGTAGATTTAACCCTATTATCATATATTTTAACAGAATATTTGGTATAGGTAGACGGCTCACAATGGATTTCCCTCTAATTTTTTTTCTAAATTTTCAGAATGAAGGGAATGATAGTGGAAACGTTTTGAAAAACTGGATCACTGACACCCACATCATCTCAGCGGACTATCCCAATCAAAGAAGGACAATTTCCACAAAAAACTAGGTGAGAATGTACCAAAAAACACTAATCTAGTAATGCAAGCGATAATTTTGAATTGAATTTATTCCAAAATTCCTGTTATTGATGTTAACTGACAGTAAGTAATTTAGTGGCATGGGTGACTGGGTTACACACAAAATAATCCACCACAATTTAAGCCCCAAAGTGGAGGCGTCCAACGTGGGGCCCCGGACAGAGCATAACGCTTCTGAAGGCGTGGCTTCGTGTGGCCCGGATTGAGCATAACGCCTCTGAAGGCGTGGCTTCGTGTGGCGCCCCCTGGGGGCCACCTAGGTGTACTTACAGGCGGGTGCTGGCACCACCTTGTGCGTCTGGGTCAGCTGGTAGGGCTTGTACATGTCCAGGTTGGCCTTGCGGCTCATGGTGATCAAGATGACCAGGCGGTGGGGGGCCGTGGTTGCGGACGGGAAGCGAGACACAGATTCCGGAAGTGGCGGGCACTGAAATCCAGGACGCGGCTTCGAGTGTCGCTGATGGCCGACGGAGGGAAGACTGAGATGAAGACCAGGCTTCTGGGATTCTGGCAAAGATGCAGAAGACGAGACTCCCCTGGCGGAGCTTTCGGGAGGTTTTTTTTCTCCGGCAGTATTTTTTTAGGGAAGACGAACGAGCGACGTGAGCCTGATTTAGAGCTGTTTCCTGCTCGGCGGCAACCAGACGCCCGGTTTTTTGCGCACCGCTGTCTTCCGGAGAGCGACTCTGGAGAAACAGGCCCTTAGAAGGATCTGCGGCTGTCTGCTGGATCAGAGACCCATGTCCGGCCTTGGAGCTGTTATTTTTAACAGTTTGGCACAATTTTAATCAAAATCATGCTAATTATCGCTGAGGAGTTGAGTCCATAGAAGGCTTTTTACGTAATCCACCTAGGTCCTTAACGGCACGGTCTTCGGCCAATGCCCGAGTACCGTTTACTGTCCACACCACTGACAGAGGCTTGCGGTCGAGCTGGAATCCACGTAGGTCTTCAATGCCACCGGTATTTTTACGTAATCCACCTAGGTCCTCGACGGCACGGTCTTCGGCCAATGCCCGAGAACCGTTTACTGTCCACACCACTGACCGGGGCCCGTGGCCGACCTGAAATCCACGTAGGTCTTCAATGCCACTGTCCCCTGGAGCAGGACTGTAACCAGTGGATGACCAACTTTGGCTTGTGCACTCCTTGCCAGGTTAACTTTGATATTCCTGTCTTTGCTGATAAACACAGGGATCATCGATGGCACGGTCTTCGGGAGCAGGACTGATCGATGTCCGATCAACTCTGTCTCAACTGCTGACCGTGTGAAGTCCCGAAGAAACTTTGCTCGAATCCACTTCAGGAGGCTGTCTTGCCAAGTCTTGACCAGTTCCTCACAAACTTTGCCGGGACACACCTAGGTCTCCGGTGGCGCTGTCCTCTGGAGGAGCCTGACCAGCTCTGATCATTGTACAAGAAAGTTTTCCAGAACACACATACAGCAGGTGCTCAGTGACATTGTCCTCTGGAGTAGGAGCTTGATCATAGGCACATCAAGTCTGACCACTGCCAATAATCTTTGCCGGGATCTCTGATCACTGCCGGACACACTGATCACTGCCAATAACCTTTGCCGGACACACTGATCACTGCCAATAACCTTTGCCGGGATCTCTGATCACTGCCGGACACACTGATCACTGCCAATAACCTTTGCCAGGATCTCTGATCACTGCCAATAACCTTTGCCGGGACAAACCTAGGTCTCAGTAGCACCGTCCTCTTGAGTAGGTGCCTGGTAAATGGCAGAGCATCACTGCTGGAATCCAAGTCCTCAATGGCACTAGGACCATCCTCCGGAGTAGGTTCTGACCAATGGTAGACCAACTCTGGAGCACTGTAAAACAACTTTGCTCGAGTACACTGTCTTCTGGAGTAGGAGCCTGACCAGATCAGAGCAACTGTGGCCACAGTCAAGAAACTTTGCCGGAGAAGGCCAGCACCGAGGTCCTCAACGTCACTGTCCTCTGGAGCAGTAGTCTTTGCCGGAATCCATCAAGGTCCTCAAACACTTCTGACTCTGCTACTGTCCTGGCGACCAGAACCTTTGTGAAACAACCCAGTTGCCAGTTCCGACCATGGTTCTGACAGTCTTCCTTGGCCGACTTTCTGATCGATTCTGAATTAGATGAAAAGTGGTTGTGCTGGAGAAGCCCTTGATGGGCCGTGACTTCCGCCCACGCCCACACCCTTCGCAACGAGTGGCAGCTGCTTTTTTTGGCACATAATTACAGGGCCTAACAAAGATGAATTGTTTATTTTTTTTTCTGTTTTTGATTTGAGACATCCCATGTGGGCGGATGTCGACCAACGCCATCTAGTGGGATACCGCTGCACTTTAATGTGTTTCCTCATTCTCACCAACTAGGCCCCACATGACTTTGAATGGATTTTGCATAACATTTGTAATGTTATAAAAGAATGACATTTTTTTTAATTAAAAAAAAAATTAAAAAACTAAACCACATTTTTGTTAATATTGATGAAGTGATATCACATCGGAATCAATTTAAAACCATTTCCCATACTCCGACACGATTTCATCCTATTACACTTTTTGATAAAATTCACTATTAATGATATTTTCAAATTGAAATATTTTTTAGAAATAGGCCCCAAATAGTTTTTTTTTGCTGTCGTCAAATTTTCTTTAAAAACATTTGTTTTTGCAATTTCCTGTTAAACTTTGAATGGATTTAGCATAACATTTTTTATGTTATTAAACAATGACATACGTTTTCTAAAAAACTAAACCACATTTTTAGTAATATTGTTGAAGTGATATCACATTGGAAGTCGTCAATTACTTTAAAACCATTTCCACAATAGTACTGATATTTTCAAACTTCAAATCATATTTTCAAATTTCAAATGATTTTTTCTTCAAAACATTTGTTTTTGCAATTTCCTGTTTAACCTTGAATGGATTTTGCATAACATTTTTTATGTTATCAAACACTGACATAGGTTTTTAAAAAAACTAAACCATATTTTTATAAATATTGACGAAGTGATATCACATTGGAATCAATTTAAAACCATTTCCACAATACTCCGACACTTTTTCATAAAATACGGTATTAATGATATTTTCAAATTGAATAATGTTTTTAGAAATAGGCCCAAATTGAGGTTTTTTTATTTTTTTTTTTGCTTTTTAAGCTAATTCTTCAGTAAACTTTCAGTGTAACTTTCAGGTTAAATTTATAAGTTTACCACAGTTTTTGGCAAGTTTAGGTGGTTGTTTTTCGTCTCAGATTGTTTTGGTCTTCCCTTCCGTCAGATTTTCTCGCAATTTCTGGTCAAAAAGTTCCTGCGTAGTTGTTTTTCCGCCTTAATTGTTGTCACTGGTGGCCCCTAAGCGGGCCCCCCAAACGATAAATAAACATTTCAAGTTCAAACCCAATTCTCATTTGTTCGAGGGGAGTCTTTGCCAACTTTGCTCATCCATAAACAAAGTTTGGCACCTTGGCAGATGCTCAACTGCTCCTTATTTGGACGTGGTGCCTAGGGATGCAGGAATCGTGTTATAATTTCATGTCCAGATGTCAGTTCCTTACCACCAGGGGGCGTTTCATGTCCTCTGTTCTTGCAGGAAGAAGTCCACCAACACCAACACCTCCTCCTCCTCCTCCTCCTCCTCCTCCTCCTCCTCCTCCTCACCTGACCTCTTTGGACATTCAAGAATGAAATTAGTCGAGTGTGCCAACGTGGCCAGCCACACCCATGTGCCTCCAAATTGGACCATCTGGTGGACATGGGGCCTGTTTTCAACGTCACTCTTGCAGGACATCTCAAGATGATTGTGTTTTGGGAGGGGCCTAACTGAAACCAATACTTGACCACTGTCCACTGGAAAAAGGGTTCATACGCACCTGGAAAGTCAGGGAAAATCACGTTTTTGTTGAAAATTCAGGAAAAGTCGGGGAAAACTATGATGTTTGCTGGTAAATCAGTCAGTTTATATAGTCTGTTACACATCCCCTCTCCATGAAATATTGAAGACATCCACAGTATTGCTGTGCAAAAAGATATTAGCTTATTGTGCAATAACCACCTAATCCCCTCTTTTTTCCAATGATTCCCATCGGCTTAACTAGAACATTTCTCTAGGGGGGTTGGTGGTCAGGGGGATGGCTGCAGTGAAAACCATTTTTTTTTTTCAAAAAATTCGCAAAAATTGGTTACTATTTACGCAATATTGTTACAAAAACTGGTTCGTTTTTTGCATTTTTTTTGCAATATGTTTCCAAAATCGGTTCATTTTTTTCCATTTGTTTGCAAAGAAATTGCAATTACCAGTTCATTTGTTTGCAAAATTTTGGCAAAAACCGGTTCACTTTTTTGCATTTTTTTGCAAAATGTTTCCAAAATCGGTCCATTTTTTTCATTTGTTTGCAAAAAAAATTGCAATTACCAGTTCATTTGTTGGCAAAATTTTGGCAAAATCCGGTTCACTTTTTTGCATTTTTTTGCAAAATGTTTCCAAAATCGGTCCATTTTTTTCATTTGTTTGCAAAAAAAATTGCAATTACCAGTTCATTTGTTTGCAAAATTTTGGCAAAATCCGGTTCACTTTTTTGCATTTTTTTACAAAATGTTTCCAAAATCGGTCCATTTTTTCCATTTGTTTGCAAAATTTTGGCAAAAACCGGTTCACTTTGTTGCATTTTGTTTTTGCAAAAAGTTTGCAAATGTTTGAAAAAAATGGAGCGTAACGAGTGATTGGGTAGGCCAAATTCAATTATATTTTAACCAAAGTCCTGATATTCTATGGGCTGTCGTTTAATTAAGGTGTCACATCGCGATCATTCCATCTAATAGTTTTCGAGTAATTTTACATTATACATGTGAAAAGTTTAAACACTATGTATTTTTACACAATTTTTAAGTCATTGAGATGGCTTTGTAAATTAGAGTATGAACCCTGCTGGAGCACGATGACCATTGTCCACCTACATTGGCAGAATTGCGATGCTGCCAACGAAATTGCGAAACGGGGTGTCTGAAAATGACTGAAATTCGCGAGATTATCCCCTGAAAATCACCTGTGTTTCCCGAAACTGATGAACTTTCGCGAATTTCCAGCATCTTTTCTGAAAATGCACGACTCAGCAAAACCTGAATATCCTGAAATTGACCGGAGTTCAAATTTGCGAAACAAGAGTGTCCGAAAATGAACGTCAAAACATGGAAAAGCGTTGATATCGAGCTTAACTTGAAAGTATGTGGACGAGCAAATCACACACAGATACACTCGAATAAATTGACGAATTACTAGCGCATTCCAACACGTGCAATTGAAAAGGGCCTAAGTGCCAGATAATTCAAATGTGCAGTTTTTAATTTTGTTCAATCCAACTAAATTTACCACACCCAACTGTCAGCATTTGAGATGCCAACTCGATGATCATGGCGTTTACGAGACGTTAAGCTACATTTATCTTAGCAAATCGAATTTCTGTAGGTTTTACATGCTTCGACTCGAGTAAACTTGAAGTCAAAGTTGGTCAAACAAGTTTTTTTTTTTTTGCAGGGTTCATACTCAAATTTACAAAGTTATTTCCCTGACTTTCTCTGACTAACCCTGACCAACCCAAGAAAATTTCCCTGACTTTTTGCAAAAAAGTGAACCGGTTTCTGCAAAAATTTTGCAAACAAATGAAAAAAATGAACTGGTATTTGCTAATTTTTTTTGAAAACAAATGCAAAAAACTGATCCGATTTTTGAAAATTTTTACAAAATAAAATGCAATAAAGTGAACCAGTTATTGCAAAAATTTTGCATGAAAATTA
>JAQFYZ010000729.1:0-34352 GCA_034695085.1 Cylindroiulus punctatus | reverse complement strand
ATTCTCATGATGTTTTAACGTAATGGTCGTTGCAAGAATATGCTCTTCTTATGACATAAAAATGTTTCATGGGTAGGACATTCGATTCAAAGCGAAATTTTTCTCTCGAAGTAATTGCGTGCCTAGTTTAGCATTGCAGGGACATGGATACGCCACAGCATATCACCAAAAATATTTTTAGCGCGGAGTTGCGGGTTCGGACTGTCAAAATTTGGAAAAATGTATTTCCTTTGGGTTTTTTCCTAGCTCGTTTCATTGGCAGATGTTTCCGGTCCCCCCTGCTTCTCCGTTAGGTATCTTTTGGTTAATAAAATCTGGCCTCCTATTCCATGACCGAATCTTGTCAAATTGCCAAAATAAGCTAAGCTGAAATATTGGTAACTATCATAAATAGCCATTAGCACATATTTCAATTCGTTGAGCTTCTCTGTCAGTAGGGGTAACGAGTAAAAAATAAACCAAAATGAATGCCGGAGATGTAACTTGAGTAAACTACAACCTACTGGATATTTGTCATTTTCTTTGAAGATTTCGCTTTTGGTGTAAAAATACATGTTATGAGTGAAGCTTCTTGCATCAATGTCTACGTGCGAATGTATTCTTGTTTTCTTGCTTTTCGTGAGCAAATGTTTGCTGGAAAATGCAGCCCAGATGTTACATACATATACATGTAGTAAGTTTTGCTAAATTTCTTGAAAATTCTTTAGTCATCTCTATCATTTGATAGAGCTGTGGTTCATGGCGAGTCCAACAAATTGATTTGAACAGTTGAGAGAAATTCACAATGGAATAGTTGGGTGATGCCACAAGCTGCATACATGTGCTCACGAATTTCGAAGATCACGAAAGATCACGAATTTCAATTTACTTCTATGAGGCTTCTTAGAAAAATTGACGTCAGAATTTCAAGTCTCAATGTGAGAATATGGCCAGCTGTGTCCTGATTACTAAAAGCTACACGGTGAGCAGTGTAATCCTATTTTTCAAGCTTTCATAATGTCCCCCTGGCATGACCTGGAAAATCTGGAATTGTTAGAGTAGTTAAAAAGACATGGAAGAAAAAATGCGATTTTTTGGAAAGGTCATGGCACGTACTTCAGCATCAACATTAAGTTTAGTTTTAAATAGATTTCAATTAAAGGTCATGAGATGCTCTACTCATCGCTGCATCTACAGAAATGGCTAATTTAACATTCATCAAATTTCCTTTATTTGATGCAAATCTTAATTAAAATTGTTTGAATGATTAAATTAATAAATAGCATTACTATTTAATGGATTTTGAGAAAGGACTGCTTGAATTTCTCAAGTTGAAAAGTAATTCAAATTGGTTGTTTCCATATAATTTCTTTTTCTGTTCATGTAAGAATTTACGTGTAGCAATGATCAAATTGATTTCTTTTTTATTGCTGGGGAATCATGTTAAAATGTACAACTTACATGTACCTGTATGGACAGGTAAAAAATGAGCTGGTAATATAGACTGTGGAAGGTTAGGTTTGGGGAACACACAAACAAGCATAAGGCATTCTGTTATTCCATATACAGTGTGTACCACCACAAGTACATGTTCATGTCCTCATTTTTATGGAATACGGCCATGATATCTGGTTATGTGAACTAATGAGTTTGACAAATCCATCACAAATTGCCTGACATTATAAAAACATTTTGGGATAAGTTGCCTATATTACTATTATGGTCATCTTTAATCAACTTTTGTTGTGTTAGTCTGGTTTTTATGTTAAATATTTGTACGGAATGTCCTATACATATGTAAAATGTATATATAGTACCACAGGATTAAGAAATGTGTTTAGTCAAAGGCACTAAATGTTTTACGCCCATTTAAGTAACATTTTAATTGACACTAATAGTCAGTTTTTACGTTTGCCAATAGGGAAGTTCAAATTGAAGGCAAATTTAACCTAATCATCATAGGCCAACTGAGGGATTAAAAATAGCAATTTTTTCCCACTATGCAAATCATTTGTAACCCGTTTACGGGTACTATATTTTCAATATAATTAAAATTTGTATTTAATTAAGAAATTGTTCGCAAATGGGATGCAGTTCTTAATGACAATTTACGGCTCATATAATGGGAATTAGCTCTTTCTCTGTGTGGGGCTCATATAAAACATTTAGTTAAATTGCTGCGCATGTATGAAAATCATGTTTCATGTAATTACTCTCAGCACTAATCGTTAAAAGAAGTTATATACTGCATTTAAAAAATAAGAACTTGTGCACTAAAACGAATACAGCAAGAGTATATTATGGCTTATTCACCCGACTGTAAACACGGGGCACGGAAATGTTAATTTTATCTGGCCATTAGTTGTATTCCGTTGGAAAAGGGAGTCAGCATGTTTTTATGCTGCAGTGAAACTGACATGTTTTATCTTGCAACAGAAATGAGATCTCTTGCTTCTGCATTTGTAAGAAAAATCGCTCGGCTTTTCATCACGTTTAGCACGTTCAATTCAATTCTATTCCATACTCTACAATCTGCAAATTATGATGTACAGTGTACATGTATAACAACCATGACTATCGACCCAATCTCTGTTTACCATTCAGTGCATTTCATTGTTTGTTATAAACATTCTTATGCCCTATTCTGCAATGAGATTTGGTGACATAAGATCTTCATTGTCTTTTATAACCCGTTGACAAGACCAATTTGTAAAACAATCAACAACATGCGATTATTGCCTTAAAATAGCCTACGTGACTTCATGTCAGTATCATGCAGTGCACCAGTGGAAAAGTTGACTGCGACGTGTGATACTGATGATATTTAATGTCGTCAGACACTGTTTCAAACGTGGTAGGCAACGGCGATTCACGTACATGACATCCATAAAATGTGACAAAATGATATATGCTGACGTTATATCAGTTGGTAATTGCATTTCCTTAACGTCCTTGATGTCCAATAAGAACGTTGAGGGCAGGGGAAGTTGTTGAGGGTCAGGTCTTTTCTCATCAGATTGAGCAGCTTCCTGTGGCCTGGATGGTCATGTCGAGATTGCTCCACCAGGAGGCATTTGTTCATATGTGTCAGCTATTTGGTCATGGAAGGAAATGGTGGTCGATTTTGGCGATTTCCCTAACGGCAGCATGTTCCGTTTATGTATGTTAATCTTAATTTGAATAATTTCTTATAAAAAAAACCTTCATGCCATGATTCTCCCAATACTGTACATGTTGCAATTTGTAAGTTATTTTTGTGTGTCCCTGGTCCCATAATGTATTTAAATCATTGTCAGTTATGGTTTGCGCATTTCTGACTAGCTGAAATGCATATAATTCAGTAATGTTTTGAAATCTGTATACATGTATATGCATGGCTTACTTTTAAGTAGGGTGTTAGGAGCTCTCTTCTACCAGGGGACGTTAAAATGTTACATGTCATAACTTTTTCGGATTTTTGGACCTTCTTATGTCATTATTTTGCAGGTATTTCATATATAGGCATTATTTAGCTTCCCTCCATATGTATATACATTGTACAACATAAATGATTCAGTATTGTGAGCAACCTGTGTTTAACAAACATGTAGTGAACTACACGTACATGAATTCAGAAATTGGCACGATTTAAGAATCAGGAATTATTTACATATTTCATTTTTACAACCTTTGCACATATTTTCATCCAAATCATATTTGTCTGGTTAGCCTTAGCGCAACTCGGGCTCTCCTATAATTTAGCACAGACTTGAGCACTTGAGCAGTATACGTGTATTTGTTGAACAGACCTTTTGAAATGTGGATTAATATGACGAAGATAAAAAGGGATATAACCAAACCATAATGGGTTGAGTTTGCTGTGTTGTTGCACGAGGATTCAAGTGGTCTGCTTAAAGCATTTCATTCATTTTTCTCTAAATAGCATTCCTCGAAAGCTCCACGGTTTAAGTGGCAGTGAAATGGAAGAACAACAAATTTAGTTTTGGTAAACCAAAAAATTCTTGGCAAGAGCTTTGTCCTCACGCACGGTAGGATGCACTTTAACGGATCGTTCGGTTTTGAAAACGATGCCGGTGTTAGTGGAGAATGAATTCTGGTCTGAATTTTTATGACTGAGTTGTGTTCGGGAATTATTTTCTGAATGAAGTAGTAAAGCGCTAGATGCATGTACCAGAAGACGGGACAAAGCAGGTCTTTGAACTGCTGAAAAGAAATTTTTCATTTGTAGGCCTATCTCGTCTCGTAACTCATTTTCTGTTGTTCGCACTAGGATTTTAAACAAAATATGGTAAATACTATAGCGACTTCTTGAAATAAGGGAGTTAATGGGGATTTTTGATGTCATATGGTGTTTGAAAGATTGCACCACATTACGCTGCTTGTACAGATCCATCACTTGCAGTTTCATCACTATCGTCAAAACGTCCCATTTTAAATTTCGCTCCACTTTCTAAGTAAAAATATTCTACATAAGACTTATTTTTGGCTTTTTATGTAATTGGTGTATTTATAATTACTCATAGTAAGTAATATATTGTAATTATTTTTATTATTTGTTATTGCATATCAGTAGTTTCTTTGGCAGGAATTGTTGTGCTGGGATAATTTAGAATGCTATTTTGATATATAAAAGGCAACATTATTTGTTTGGTGATTATTTGATTGTTATATAAAAAAGAAAATCACGATCGATAATCCCATGAAAAAAAAGATATACATATATTGTACGCTTCAGATTTATAGTGATCAATTTTGTATAGAGCCGATTTACTACTCTTCTACTGCTGCATATGAAAGTGAACTTCAGTAAAAAGTTGGCTATTATTTTTATATTATCAAATCATTTATCATAATGTAAAAATCTTGACTAAAAATGCCATGTACGATATTGCTATGAGCTTGCATTCAGCAAGTGATTTGGTTGAAAACATTCACCAGAGGGTGAAGTGTAAGTAAGAGTTAAGTTGACCTGACATGCGCCATGTTTGAAAAATGACGATTTTCTTGTTTTTGTAAATAACTTTAAATTTATTTTTATGAGCGAAATGCCGTTGGCGTAAAAATGTAAGTGGTCTCCAAATACCACTATGAAATTGAAACCTTTGCCAACCCTCCCAACCATGCAGCTGGTGTTTTGAGGAGTTCAGTCCACATAAGGTCACATCCAATGGGTGTTGTCGTATGCTTTCGCATATTTCTTTACTGATAGTTTCTCGTGGGACCCCAGTGCGCTGGGGTGTCTTTCTCCCGTATTCTAGAATACATTACATTTGGCAAAAATCCATCACTAATAACGCCGAATTGCATTTATAATTTATAATCTACCCTGTATTGCACTGATGCGTTCCTGAAATGCATCAGTGACAATTTGTGGACACCAATGTCTCGCGCTTTCTCCTGTAAACACGCGCTCAATTTGGGTGGGGTGGGGGAAAGCAACTTCTGTAAGGCATATGGCTTCTACATCTAGTTGAATTTATATTTCGGCGGCGCCTTGTCGATTTCGTCTGATAACCCATTTAGGCAAATTCCACGCTGGCTCGCCTGCTGTCGTCGTTTTGATTCATGCGCGACACTTGCCGGGATAATTTCCAGAAACAAATATTCGAGTCGTCTTCTTTCGCTCCACATATGTCGCTATCTATGAAAGATTCTCGCGCGATGAAGGGCTGCGAAATTGGATAAAAACAACTGTTGCCACATTTCATACAGTTTCCTATGCGTGCGAGACGATGAAGCGAACTGACAGATATGGAGGCTTTGCTCTGAAATTGTCAGCCCTTGCTGCCGAATCCCAGCAATTTGCTTCTTAAGCCAGACGCTATGAGCCTATTATTTTCGTCTTAGCATATTAAGCAATGCTTCCAGCGCGGTAGTCATGTCGTTTGTGCGCTTTTGCCTCCAGTTATGATCCTTCCTCTCCCTGGTTGTTGTATACACGGTGCCCTTTTGCAGCTTTCTGAAAACAGCACTGTATTACCTTGCCGACAAATGCAAACTTAAAACAAACGCTGGCAGCGCTAAGCAATAGTCTATGCTGCAAATGGGCGCAAAATGTTCCGGTATGTAAAATTCAGCTTCATGGATACACAGTGACGTGGGCATTCCAGAGTTATGTGCGTGTCAATCTAAAATTTAAACTTTACATACCGTATCCGAACGTTTTTACCATTATGATGTATAGTAGTCGCAATCTTGTGCAGGCATGATTTCTGAATATGCATTTGGCTGACATAGGAAGGAGGTATGTAAGAGCTCCTCTGTTAACTGGCTGTTTTGTAATTTCGCCCAAATGTGGTCAAATATAATTGGTTTAAAATGCTGCTAGTAATATACAATTAGTTTCGTCTGAACTGATGTGGCTGGGCTAAAAGCATTAATATGTTGATATTGCCAGGGGACCTGATTAACTCTGTTTACGTGCATTTTAATATGTGCATTGCGGAACTGTGAATATATACAGATAATTTATTAATGCAGACTGCTCTCTGAAAATGTCGACTCCTTCCACGTGGGTTCTGGTAAATATTTAAGGTTATGGAAATGTTCGTGTAGGTCGAGCTCTTAGAAACCATAGAAAGAGTTTTTGTGGGGAGATTGAAAATGACAAGGTAAAGAGCTAGCTTATTTGCAATCATGGCCTGTGTATGCTTATTGTAGGGAATTAGTTGCAAAAGCCTGCATTCATAAATATACATGCAGTGCATTTTCCTCATGGAATATTATTTTCAAAATGTGACATGTTTGTATATTTTTAGCTATATCTTAGGCTTTAGAAATGCTCTGTGAAAAAAAGTAACGTATTTCATGTACAGGTATGGTTAGATCAAAACTTACAACTAAATTAGCTACTTAATATCACAATATATTTCTGTATTGTACTTGGGTCTCATTCCACAAAAATCTACAACTAATAGCGTACAAGTTACAAATGCATGGACAGAGACAATGTATGGAACGTGCAGTAATAATTAAGTCTAAACGTGTGGAAAGCTTAGTATGTGGAACACACCAACATGCATACGGCACAGTATTACGCTCACTAACGCAATGGGAAACTAAGCATCTCCCGATGGCACATTGGCTGGTTTTAGAATCAGCATGGCAAATTCAGCATTAAATTCATGCAAATTATAGCAGCAATAAATGTTTATATTTTCACTTATGTTCCCCTAACTTTCAACAAAGAAACAGCCTTTAGATATTTACAATTTCGCACTGGAAGGCAAGGCATGCCCAATAACAAAATGCGCAAACATGTGCCTCGATAAAAACGAACCCAATTTTTATTGTGTTTACTTTGATAGGATTTGATATTCTAGGATGCTGATGTCAACATAGATTATGGTGAACATGTGCAACCGACCCAATACTGTCAAAATAATATTTGTAATAAAAATGTCCGTGTTTTGCGCCCATTTATTGGCGACATTTCCACACATATGTACTGTTTACCATCCGGTTTTGTCATTTCGAAAATGCATCAAATGGAATGCAGCTTGAAAAGGGGGAAAATGTGCCTCGACAGCAAACAAATGTGTTGTTTCCTTCAAATGCACCTCACGTGACTGTCACTTCACATTTGCATAGAGAAGTTAATTTGATCACACGCCTTGATCCTATCCGGTTGCCAATAGGCTAATCACTTCACAGAAGGTAAAAAAGGCATATGTTGGTCACATCATACACACTGTCATCAAAAAAATCATAGATACAAGTAATGATTAGAAGCACTGGTATGTTTGCATATGAACCTATGAAGTTTTGCCATGCCTGCAAAAGTTTCAGTAATGATATTCTAAGGTAAACTTATATAAATAGATAAAATACTTATTTATACGAATATTTATACAAAAAAATTTGGCATAAGTGTAACAATTGCAGAGGATGTCTCTAGAAATAGTGCCTATGCCCCTATACAAGGTCTTACACAACTGCATCTCAATTTTGAAAGAAAAATTTCACCTAAAACCAATTTTGCACCATTCCAGCAATCGTCTGCTAGCTTTAAGTTTCTTTGACCAAATCAAGTCATGCCTGTAAACCTGTTTTTCGTGCACATTTCTTGACTTGAGTATACTTGAATATTTGGGAATCGACATGGGGTTGTTTGATTCAAGGTAACTCTAACCAAGCATGTTACAGTCGCAGTAAATGCCACGTAAACAATTTAAACAGGCTTAACATTACATTAGGACATCACGTACGCGTTGTGAAGAAAAGGATTCTTGAGTGTCTCGGAGATTTATTTAAGTTACATGTGCGTCTTACACTAGAATACATGTACTTGTGTAGCCTGGATGGCACCGACTTAAGATTATTAAATGTATTCGTTTCCAATCTAACTTTATTTCAACGTTATCCATTACAATGCAGGGGAAACTGATGCAAAATCTTAAATAGCGCTTGATTATGATAAAGAAATCATTTAATCAATTTCGGCGTGAGGCATTCCCATGGGACCTTTTTCTAAGATTTCTTCAACTATACTCTGGCACGCTAATCAATAATACATGCAATTAGGGACCGGCACACTCAAACAGTTCATCAAACATTACAGCAAATTCTAATTTAATTCATGGGTTTCTTGCAGAGCGTGCAGCCCACAAATCACGTTAACAAGAATAAAAACGCTGTGAGTGAAAATCGTTTGTCAATTTTATGTAAAAGGATAGGTATAGTGCCAGCAGAAACTGATTATGCCAGGCATGAAGGAAATATAATACGTCGTTTCATCATTATATAAAAGGACATTTTCGGTTTAAAAACAACGGTTCTGGAAAGTTATTAATGGCATTAGAAAAACTTCCAACAAGACTACAAACAACCCTTGCTTAATGAAATGAAATAACGCGTCAAGAATTAGTTCTTAGCATATGATAGTTGAGAAGGAAAATTTGAATATGGCAATTTATGGGGCTGTATCTTATTGTGAGCCATAAGAATAAATATGGTCTTTTATGGTTAATTTTGATTTACGCCACATGGCCGCATGAATTGGATATACACTTTTATGGCAAAATGTGTTAAATGCAATACACAGCATTACACCTTATATCAGCTAGGTAATATAAATACAGTACAGTAATATACATGTATTAGATGCAGTTATTTTATTTTCAAAAGATGCACTATTTAATGATATCAACAATTATTAATAAACCAGCAGACGATTGTCAGACGTTTAATAAATACTATTTACTCACTTTTTTGTGCTGCCAGTTTTCTAAACCTAATGTAATAGCAATATACATATATGTCATTACATTCCCATATATATCCATAAGTATGATTGACTAATACCCTTTATTGGAAATGTATTCCAGGAATTAATCTGCAAATACGTGTATATAGGTGAAATAGAGAAAGTTTCACTCACTTTCGAAGGGTCTTCACCCTTATTGATACAATGTTTGAGTTGCATGCTGTGCATATGATTAGTAGAAGATGAGTAGTGAGAGGGTACCAATCCCTATAGAAACGCCTTAAATTAGTCGTTACAGGAGTATCGGTATTTTGGGTGAGAGTTTGTGATTCCCCGAGCCATTTAGTAATTATTTATGTCCTATTACGTTAGCACAAAGCATGTACATGTATGACATAATAAATGTCTAGTGTCGTTAGGCCAATGGCTGAGACATCTGTAATAATCTGTCCATATGTTAAAAAAAGTCCTTCGTGTACGGAAAATAGCATTAAAGAATGTCCCATCATCTTAGGCACATGTATTTGAGTTTTTATACTGGGATGTGCCTGGGTGGAGACAATTCCTCGCTAATAAAATTTTCAACTAGGCATGTCTTCTCTGCATCCTGGATTCTCAATCCAGCTACGTTGATCAATACAGCTCCCACTTAACAATCTTCTGGAATGCCCCATTTGCAGTTGCTTATAAGCTTCGCGTTTTCCTTTATTTGCCAGTTAAAATGTGTTAATGCATTTTTACTGCTACCACTCTGAAAATATGCAATTATCGTCTTTTTTGAAACGCACTAACACGCATTCCAATCCCTCGAGCTGTAGGCTGAAGATGTACAGGCACTGTTACGCATATAGCTTTACGTCTTAAAGTTCGATCGATCTCAGTTTTCTTTTTTCTCACTGTCGCTGGAGCTGTCTAGAAATCGTACTTTTTATCGATGCAGCGGCTGCGAGCCTTTGGTAGACATTGAATCCGTGCACATGTGTATGTGTAACACGTTTTCTCTAACAACATTACTCTGGTGAAAATGGAAGTTGTATAAATTCTAATAATAACCCCTTTTACATATTCTCTAGCAGCTTCTTTGATGCTAACTTGCAATCTGAAAAAGCTGTCTGTACACAATCTGTTAATGTGCAAATAAACCCAGCAAGTTGATGGTACTCGGGCTTATATAATGTTTCATAAATGACTCGTTGTAAAAAATAGTGTATCATTCAGATGGAAGACAGTATTTTTTGGTCGTACAAAAACATCGTTTCTGCACCAAAAGGAATATTATTCATTTCAGGGCATAACGTTTTGGTGTACAAGTTACAAATGTGTGGACGGGTGAACCATGTACTTGCAGTATGGACTTGTACTCTGTTAATTATTGTTCTTCGCGTGTAGTTTGTTTTGAGGAGCGTTAACGCACCTACTTCCATATTAAAGGCGCGCATAAAAGTACTGCTCAATAACACTATAGTCATCTGTTCATACCTTGTGGAATAGGACCCAACTTTGCGGATTCATCCGCACATACATGTATTAGCCACATTACTTTCATATTGTCGGGTAACTGTCACAGTGTCAGGCTTTTCTTAACGGCTAGTGAGCTGGCAGTGATTGCTTCTTCAAGAGGGCAGCTAAATCGGAAATTTATTTTTAGGTTAGTGTAGGTTAGGCGCAAAACAACGAAAAAGCAAAACGGATAGTACAGGAGTCATTCTTATGCAGTCTTATCATAAAGATTTTGTGCACATTTGGCACGTGGATTTGATCGTGGTGTACCCTCTATTTTGTTGAAAAACGAACTGCTAACTTTATTTCCATGTGTTTTTTTACGAATAAATTCGTTATAATGGAATTATAATGCTTTAGCTTTATATTATTTGACAGAACGTTAACGTGTAGGACTGCCAACGCTGTCGTTCTCTAAGGAAGAGAGGACGTTGAATTGCTTCATTACTTTGCTCAAGTCCCAGTAGATTTATACGCTTAGAAAATGGTGGTTCCCAATGGTGAGATGGATTGGGCACTTGGCACTAGCTAGACGATGACTTATGTGACTTGATTTCAGAACATGTTCAAAAAGAGTTTGTTAACACAGCAGTTAGGACATTGGTCCCCAAACATATGGTGACTATCTGACTCGCCTCAAAGAGAAACCAGGACAATCAGGAGCATAAATGTTGCATTTACGAGTATATTTCAAGCCGAAAATATGTTTCAAAACTTGTTACATTATACAAATGTGCTTCAGTGGGTGCACACTCTAGAAAGTCAAATAAAATAAACAATTTTAAGTTGTATTATGATCAGTTTTGGATAATTGATTTGGTAGCTAGGCAAGGGTTATTTTGATTCATTGGTGAATTAAACACAATATGTTGTACATGTATGTATATGCAATGTAAGACTTACAGTGTATATGGTAAACCTTGCGAGGCTGCAAGCTGTGTCGTAATTGGTTTTCCCCTAATTGGCGGTGGTCAAAATTAGTGAATAATTATTCATTAAATTGTTTTGAAGCCAGACTCTTATCACTGTACAACACACAATACCCCATACACTTTCATATATACTGTAAATCCTACACCATGGACATAGTCTGCTAACGCAGCGCTGTTTTCGAGGCATTTTGGGTCTGCAATTTTCTATAAAGAGTAACAGGAAACCACCGTTATTGAGTTACATCCAATTGAAGCAAACTGAATTGGTGTCAGTACAATCGTGGAATTCTATAGACTTCACATTCTCGCCAGTCTTCGAAACACTTATTATAAACACTTTTTGTGAAAACTCATTTTACAAAGAGGCCAAAAATAAATGTCGCGAGTGAACTTGGATTCAGCAGTTTTTTTGTGCGGATGTGCCAATGTCATTTCTCTGATATGGAGAATTAATTTGCATCAAATTTGACTCGAAAGTAAACAACTTTGAATGATATAAGGTTGTTGCCTCCATGTGAACTCTATCTTCGCCGGTATCAGGACATCTGCTTCAGAATGCTGCTAATGTTTGCTGATGGAAGTATTATCTTGCAAATTATATTCATGGAAATAACGTTTGTAGAACCAAAATGTTTAGAATGTTTCTGACACGAGGTACTTGTATATTCACTTTTCACTCTTTGAAACAAATAACTTTGGTATTTTTCATGGAATATTTTACATGGAATACTCCACTTTAAAGCATTGATGCTTTGAGGGTGAAATTGATGATTTGGTACGTGCATGAAGAAATCACGATTGACATGATAGGACCATTGTAGAGAAGCACGAGTCTGCACACGAAAAAAGGGAAGGTTGTCCACGTATGGAATCATTGTATTGTATGATGAGATCTGATACTTTACAGTTTACTTGCAAATTCTGTTTGCAGGTAAGCATTTGTTTCATCGACCTGTACACTTGCATGTATTAGGGTTATTCTATGCACACATATTAGTATAAGGCCTGCTGTTAACACTTTCTAATCTATTAGTGGCTGCATGAGGAGTATATATCAGGTACAAATCGGAGATCATTGTTTTGAATCTCATAACTTTTAATTATTGTAAGATAATTATTTCACACCATTATAAAATCATCATAATATGGTAATGATTTTCTTCAAATTATTTTAAGGCTTTTAATGAGGAGGAAATCGTTCTATATTAATAAGTAACTCGCAGAATATAATTTCGTGATTTGTCGTCTTGTTATAATTCCCTCGGTGCCATTAATTGCGTCTAGAAAATTAAGTCTTTGAAACGAAATGCTCCAGATGAATGCATACGCTTGCAGAGTTACGCTCTTTGGTGGTGTTTCTTATCGTACCTCTTTATCTCGAATAAGGACAATGGAGGGAATATGCAGATTGCAAGTGGAGAATGTTGCGATGTCTGCATGTCAGGCGAAATCTTTTATTACATAGAAGCCCATATCCCATTAATTGTCTTGTTGATCTCTCATGTTTTTACAAGCCCATAGCAGCACTTCTACATCTTTCGCAATGAGTGATTTAAATTGGTGAGGTATATTTTCAGCTCATCAATTGCGAAAATCATCTCTTCTTTGCAGTGAGCCAACTGTTTTAAAGAGAAACTTAAAAAGGTTACTGTATATCAGTCTCACAATTAAGTTTACTAAATACTTGTAGCCTACTAGATAAGGCCAAGTTTATTGGGGCATAACTGATAATGGCAGTGTGGTGGGTCATAAAGGGAGTATCGATCCAGTTAGAAAATTTTGAGGAGTGCAAAGTTAGTCTAAAAACGTTTCATTTTTAGTTCTATGACACGTTTCTGTCAACTTATTTCGAATCTCTGCTAAATTCTGCTAGAAATACACTTAATGTGACCGTCAGAGAATTGAAGAGTAGAATACGAACACCTCGATGTTGTTACTGAACAATTTATAGGGTAGAAATTGGACATGGGGGCCAAAATAATAAATGGCATGTCGTTTTGTGTGATAAACTGCGTTCACTGGCTTTAAAGGTAGTTCACACCAATAAAAACGTGAAGAATTGCTTGGATGTATTGTAGAGAACGCAATTCTTCTTTCCTACGACTAGTTATTGCGTTGGTCATTGGCTCGATTTATAGCGAAAATATTGTCAAACAGTACACCCCTTTATGATATTTTTCTTTTATTCCGCGCAAATGAAACAGCCACATATTTGCGAATGCTTTTCACGTGTGAGAGATACAGTATGTGGGGAAAATGGTTTCATTGACTTTCATTTAAACTATTCCTTGACTGCAATGCTAGGAGACGACACCCTGTACAGCTTTGATTGCAAAGACTGTTTGAAATGTTTTCAGTTAACCTTTAAAACATGTTTTATAAGCTTTAAACTAATTTCTTGTCTTGCAGTTCGCATGTTAATAAAACCTTTTTTTTAAATTAAATTTTCGCGTTAATGGCTTGGAGTTGATGAAAATTTATAAAGGCATTACCTTGTAAAACAAATCAATTTGGACCGTTTCCGTAATTCACGCAAGTCCCTTTTGTGAAAAAGTTGAATTTTCTGGTTTGGTAATTTTGCCAAAGGTAAAGCTTTGCTCTAGAAATCTCTGCACTTGCAATGTTTTACCGTCAGTGTACAGTTGCGAATCTGTGTACACTTCAGATTTTGTTTGGCTTTTGATATTAGAACGATTTAGCAAATATGCAAATGTTTGATGAGGATTAAAACGAAATATTTCATGCGTAATGCAAGCAATCGGCGCCCGCGCATTCTCGTTGCTAGGAGTAATCTCCTGATTAATTTATTAGCGGCTAATTTTATACTTAATGACCATCTCGTGTTAAATTGTTAATCCTATCGGGATACGAAACTTTAAATGTAAATATTTTTGATGAACAAATTGGAGCAATTTGCCAATATCAGATTAGTTTGCATGCATTGGCATGTTGACTTCAATTAAAGCACGCAATTTCCCCACGAATCTTATGGTTATCCATTGTCACTCGTCACAGGCCAATAAGCAATTCGTTACTTTATTTTGCTGATTGCACTACATGTAGATTTTGGCATTGTCTGATCGTGAAGCACCCACATGACAACATATACAATTGTAGTTTATCTTTCGTTAATCAGGGTTCCAAATCCCTGGGTAGGTAGTATACAGAGTAGCATTACTGTATATGAATCTTCGCCAAGAAAATATGATTTCAATATAATATCTCCCTATCTTTCCAAATATTCATCTCGGATCACAACTTCAGTTATCTTCCACATTCATTGGCATATAAAGTGATTTATTTTGATAAAAGTCGTAAAATAGAGAATTTGAACACATCAATATTAAACACCCGGTCAGCATTGCAGCTACATCTATAGAAATCAGGAATTTCCCCAGTATTAGATGCAAGTTTTATTTTAATATAGTCATCTTTGAATTTTATTGCATTCTTTTACGTGTTCAATAACAAGTCATATATTTTGCATTTTTGCGACTAAGACGGTCATGAAGAGTTTTTTTAATTTTAAATATCATGGAAGTTGAAAATCATTTCTGATGTATAACGATCGACGTCGTTTCATGTTTATTGTATGGCAGTATGTACAGTAAGTTATATGTAGCCATGCACATACTGGCCTATCCGATATTGTTAGACGTTGAAAATACACCCTTATAATGCGTGAAAACAGGATGGATTTTCGGGATGTTGTCACAACATTTGCCTACTATGCTATTTGGGAGAAAACGTTGCAATGAGTAATAAATCAAGATGCATAATTTTTCCATGGGTAAGCAAGGGTGCGCCATATTTGTTTTCATGTTTCTTTTAAAATTTCGTGCCAATGCATTTATTGAAGTGTATGATGGAAGCGCTGTATCATTGCCTCATTATGCAAAGGGGTTTGCTACCAGGGTCGATGGTCAGACGAGCACTGCCAGTGGTAGGCGGAATTGCAGTGCGTCTTTGTCAGATCAATATGCACGGTAGTATGTTCTGAAATTATCATATGAACGGATTTCTAGACGCCCCACATGGGCTCCAGAGCGTACACACCATGAAGCTGATGTGAAGAGCTGATGTGTATCAAATGCTTTAAGGAAAATGATGATGTACTACCGGCGGAATACCATTTCTTTATTGCCAGTTTGCGAGCTGATAGCATGTTTCACGTAATCAATTAACGGTCAGGATAGTTTTACGTAATTGATGCATGGATGTAATGAACCATGTCCCTATGTTCATTAAACTTTAATGGAAGACCCAAGTATATTTTGACATCTATCGAGATGTCACACGGCCTGTCAAATAATGAAAAACAATTTCAGCGTTTCTCAGATTATACTACGTGTATTCAGAATGTATACTTGTGGGTGAAATTAGCAAAGAGGCTGATAGCACTTACTTGCAGTTTATGGTGGGAAATTGTGCATTATAGTTTTGATGTCTCACGTTTAAGAAAATTCCTTACCCCATGTAGGGCAAGTACAAAAATGGACGTCACATTGATGTTTTTTTATGTACTTATCGAAAAGAAGGATTGCATTTTAAATTATTGGACGTGTCCCAGTACGTGTTCCCAAAGGTTGTCTTGTGTCATCATTTCACACAGAAATGACCAGTTCCTAAAAATGCCATATCTATGTCATATCCTTTTAGCAATGTAATGGTTGGACATATTCAATAAATGTTATTTGGACACGTACTGTAAATATCAACAATGGAATTTATACTTGTACGTGAGATATACATTTAGTGTATGAATCCATTGTTGATATTTAGGTGTTACAAATACAACGTTCAGTTGATATCCTTGGGATGTGACATTGACATTAGGACGAAATTTTTTTACCCTTTTTATTTAATTATGACAGCATGTCCTTTGAACCAATAAACAGGACGTCATTTCGTCCCCTCGTCCTACAAGGGAGGTCCGTCATTTACTGTCACGTCGAATCAGAGTGGGGGAGAGTAAATTTCTAAATTAGGCAATTAAATAAATGTGTTTATGTTAACAAATGATTTAATGGCAATTTACATGTCGTTGTCGAATAAACACGTTAGTTATTAATTACATGTCGTCCAGTTAAATTTGCCGTATTCAGATCTGGCGATACTGTACCTGGTCCGTAACATTTTCAAAAAAATAGGGCCATAAAACTACTGATGCACTAATTTCACAACGTAATTTTAATGCTGTTAAGTCCTGAACTAATTGGATTGTGTTCTGCCGACAAAATAATAAAATATTGAAGCTGCATCACATTTAAATCTGCTAATCATTTCTGCAACACCTTGTATACGTTTGGATTCGTCACTTACGTATTATTCTATATATGCTATATATTCGGTTTTATTATGGTATTTGCGTCAAACTTGGTCTGTGCATGTGCATATACGCTAGAATATACCCAATATGTTTCAAATCCCGAACAAACAATATATCATCGTCAGAAAACATTATTCGACTGAATCCATTCTGCCCATGGCAAAATTCAGTCGCATTTCCATCAGCATTGCAAGGGAATATTTGTATCTAAGAGATTCGAAATGAAAATCGTTTACATAACTTATTTCCTTTCTTTTCTGCGAGTCAAGCCCTTGCCATTTCCAAAATTACTGTGTGCCATGTTGAGTAGCAAAATCAATACTTCCTCGCTAATATTGGCACTATTGTGAAATGTTTTACTTTGTCTAATTATGAGTCGTGTGGCTCAATGCGAGGGGCTGAAATATATTTTTGTAAAACAAAAATTTAATGAAGGCTTGAGGCAATTTTATGCAAATACCTGTTCCCTCCATGAGTCTTGCTCATACACACGAACAATGCGGTGGTTCTTGGTGCTGTTCTTGCCGTTCTTAAATTTGATTTTTATGATAAGTTTATAAGTTGAACAGTGTGCCTTAAGTGTGTGAACAGTGTGTCCAGTGCCCTACTTCATAAAGCTTGAGTAGTGTGATGACTTAATGAATTTCAGAGGGATATGTGAGGATATGTTGTATCCATGTCTCATAATAAAGTAAGAGGAGTTGGGCAGTGAATGATGTGTTTATAAAACACAATCATCATTAACTAGCCACTTTTCATTTTGCATTATTCGTCATAAAATCTTCATTACTCATTAAATAGGAACCATGATATAAAATCGCCTATCATTAATTGTATAAAGTTGATGAGTTGATAATGTACAATGAAATGACCCTGAAATGGGAGGGGGCTGCACAATACATTGATTTTGTTATAGTGTGCCCATTGTAACACTTGTCACTTAAGTTTTTTTAAATTAAAGTCATAAACTTCAAAGCAGTCCAAGTGCCGAAATTATGCAAAAGAATCGTGTGAAGTGCAACCGATAAATATAATATGTTGCCATTAATCTGTTGAACCGTTTTTGAATATTGCTTGACATTTTCATAATCATATTCAATGAATACTTTCAGCATTTTGTGTGGAATTTTAATCATTTTAAATTTCACGTCCTGAATACTGAAGACTGAACCAAATGAAATACATGTACATGTGCAAATGTATATAGACATTTTAATTAATTTGCATGAAGGTGTTAATGCATCATGCCCTTAAACACGATGCTGTTTAAGTATGATATTTATCAGGACCAATTATGTCGTTAGCCCAAATTTATGTGCACCATATCTTGGTCTTAATTTTCTGTAAAAATGTTTGGATTTGGAGCTTTTTTCTGCTTTCCCGATTTCCTAAGAAGCAATGTTTTTGGAATTGTTTATTGCTTTATATGAACCTATCGCTCTAAGTAAGAGATGGCGAAAGGTTCTTCCTTCCATTTTATTTCCGGAAGATGATCCGATTAATTGTTCTCCTTCCAGTGGCAAAAATATTACTTTGCTAGCGATAAAAGATAAACGTTATGCCCGCTCATGTATGGCCTTTTTCGCTAGCCTGATAAATATGAAATTACGTTAGGTTCACTTGATGGGCATTTGCAAATCTCAGGAGAAATATTATTCTGCCGAATCTTTACGGTCTAGCGACCTATAGGCCAAGGGGTAGTCATTTTACCATTTGAGGCTCGTTACATAGATTCTTGTAGAGCAGGCTGACAAATAAAACGGTGGGTTTCCTATAGCAGAAGCACGCCTCATTATCACCCGTTATGGGGCCACCTCATTTTATGGCCCTAACCGCCCCCGCAGTTTTAACGAGCCTTATTTCTGCTATATTTTGGCAATTTTAACGGAAATTGAAGATAAAGATGGATCAATGAACACCCAATGGGATACCAAACAGGGTTTTGTTACCAGCCCGGTTGTTAGTACCAGCCGTTTGGGTTTCACCTGAAAGCATCTACTTGCCTTTTGATAATCACGAATTTGCCAAACTCCCGATCGATTAATTGCGCAGAAGACAATTGCGGAGAATCCAACTGCGAAATTCGGTTGGAGCCAAATCGAGCAGGAGCCCGAAAATGAAACAATTAGGGCTGCATATTTTCAGTTTATAAATAGCCCCGTGCGAACGAATTTATGATCACGACCTATAGGTTGTCAAAATTTTGTCTGGTTGAATTATTTTCGACACTACTGGGTTTTTAAATTGGGAACCATTATTTTGTTGCAATTACTTGGTGCATCAGGTTTAAAGGGGAACTGGTGATGTTGAGAATTTCTTTCAAAACGCTGCTTTGGGAGTTTTTGCCATTAAGAATTGATCATCAACGTTAAAACGCTTATTGCATTTAGGTCCCCTCTACTGAGTTTCAATTTGTGGCAAAAATTTGGAGCTAATCCTAATCAGATGGGATTGTGTCACAGAATACTACAATAGTTTCTTATGTAAATGCATTTTTTATCATAGGTATTGTTCATTTATTGTAAACATTCTCATGATATCTGGGGTCGAAATTCTCTATTTGGTTTCTGAACATTCTTTTCATCACTATCTATTAAATCTTTAATTAAGTCCCCGGATTTAGATTTTTTATTTATTTCCCTATGATAAAACCTGCATGCACATCAAAACGTATTGCACAAGTGTAGCTTGATGTGCCCTAGAATAGTGCACTCAACATTTTTTTTACATCGAATAGATGTTGTTTGCAGGGTTACGATCATGCGTTTTTCTTGGACAGCTTTAGCAGATTTTTGTTGAGGCATGAGTCTTGAAGGCACTTATTTGTTTGGATTTGATGACATGTTCTTGCGGAAAGATTTCCTTTCACGTAATTTGAGGGCTTCGTTTCTTCAAATAAATGTGTGCATGCCCTTTATCTCAAGCGTACATTTGTGATTTCGAAAAAAATAAACTATCCACAGCATCGTTCTTGCAAGGATTGTTGGTGCGGTCAAGCACCGAACGTAATGTAAATAACAAAAAAGAAGCAGGTCTTAAAAAATGATGAAAATTTAAGTCTTTATGGACGATAAACCTGCTGGGTGAATTATTCTTAAAAACACTGTTAAACATCAAGTAAATACCCGGATAGAAATGTTGAATATGGCCATATATGGAGCTTTGTACATGTATACCATATGGGATCATGTATGGATGATCATACTGTATATGACCTTATATTATATTAAAATCGTCATACTTGGCAACATGATAACACTAGATTGAGCCATGTATGGCAAATGTGTTACATAATTTAAAAAACTTAATGACACCACTTATGGCACCTAATATCAAGTATGATACGCCATGTAGCTAGCCAACCTGGCTAATCTGACTAATTTAGTAATTCTTTATGATATCTGTCAAATTAAATGAATACCATTTTGTTACCATATATTTTTTGAATGCCATGCATTCCATCATGAAATGTGGATAAAGGTTAATTATCACTTACGGTGTAAATTTGTCTGGGCATATAGTATTTGATCATGTTTTGACCATATTTGCAAATACGTTTATGTGTATAAAAATATACAAGAAATTACACAGCCAGACATAAAATACTTCATATCTGCTTTATTTACATATATAGGATTTGCAGTCATTGCAGCGACCTGCGGAAATCAGTTCACTGCACAGATTTCAAGCAGGATGTCGTCGAAAATGTTAGCCCTTACAGATAAGCAGTTTTAATCTACATGTACATGTATACATAAAACCAGGCAGGAAGATGAAACTTGGGTACTTGTCCATTAACGGAACTACATATTATGTTAGGTTAGGTTAGGTTAGGTTAGGTTAGGTTAGGTTAGGTTAGGTTAGGTTAGGTTAAGTTTGGTTAGGTTAGGTTTGGTTAGGTAAGGTTAGGGTAGGTATAAACACTCAAAAAACCTAACCTAACCTAACCTAACCTACCCTAACATAACAGGTAGTTCCGTGAATGAACAAGTACCGAAACTTGTTTGCCCGTGACATGTGAAGGACGGGAAAGACAATGTCGAGCTGATGATGAGAGAACCTAGATGCTACATTGTGTGTTTATTTAACATTAAATTCTGCCTTAATATTTTTCTGCTTTAACGTAAAGTAAATTGAATGTAATTGGTTGAAAAGAAGGAAAAGTGAGTTGTCTCCATCCCATTGCAATTAATCAGTACTGAGTATATACAAACCACACTGACCTACATAACGAGTTATTTTTTCTGACGTGTTTGGTGTTCTCGAAGCTAACATTTTGATTTATTAACAGATATAATATCATGTGCAATATGCAAGCCCTAAACATGTAAGTACAATAAGCATATTGTACTGACGGACACCGTACTTACGGTTCACCAATTGACCTTAGGGCACGAATAACGATTGCGAATCACTTTACATCTGCCTTTTCCAGCCCTATGAAGATAAACATGATGGAGTGTTTCCTGCGAAAAATTCGATTTGCTAAAACATCATCCTCTTGGACATTGTATTTTTAGCTCGCAGATATAACTTTATATTTCGAACTGCCCACATGGGGACGTGCAGCAAATGACTAAAATAAATAATCAGTGAATATAAATAAATTGTCAGTAAATTACTACTTATGTAAACATATGGCGGATAAAACAATCCTAAAATCGATTGTTTAATTAAAACTGGCTTTTACATTCAAGAACCTGAAGTGCCTGAAGTTAAGGGATATCTTTTATCACTGAGCCAGATAATATGCTGTCAGTTGTATATACATGATGAGCAAAGCTTTAATTCAATACTGTGCAGATAACTAAATAACATGGTGATAATTTAGTTGGCTTCCTCTGATTGCATGGTGACCGGGGACAGTTTAATCCAAAATTACGGGAATGGTTTAGCAAAATAAAATAAAAAAGATAAATTCCAATAGCATGGACAAGTGTCATTCTTGTATGCTTGGCGAGTATAGTTAAATGTAAATATTTTATGCACATGTGGAGCACAAACTATCCTAAAGTTTATCCAATTGTTTATCTCCTTATCTTTATCCCATTACAATTATATGTTTAGTATATGTACTTTGAATTTGGAGAAAAATGAATTTGTTTAAGACATTGAATGATTTCAAAACATTCAGTACTACAGAATGTCGTGAGTACATGTATAATGCAGTTGAAATTGAATTTAGTGTACTGCTTGGCAAATATGTATGGCTCGTTCCTTAATGAAAGAACGGGTGTCTTCATCGATTCCCCTCTCGGATTCATATGGGAAAACTGGAGTTTAATGTAGCTTTTAAACGGGATGGTTCTCTTTATAAGACTGCCACGATACACATTTTCCCCATCAAAGCAAGTGAACGCCTTTGGGAATAAAGGCAACATGACTTTTTACTTTAGTTTCTGAAAAAAAGCTAATAGAATATGAAATCACGCTAGGCTTGGATTCACTGAACTTGTTGGCCGTTTTTAGCTTAGTGGCTGGCTATTTGATCTCAAAAATTAGAAACGATATTAAAATATCTACATGTTATTGTTGATCCTCTTAAAAGATAAATTGTTGGTTTTAATTTTAGATTAATGGCATTGATTTTTAATAGGGGACTAATCCAAATTTAAGGATGAAAAATTATTAAATGCATTTCAATGGTCAAACTAATGCTAAATAGACCAATATTTTGCGTTTCTCGGAGTCATGTTCCCTATTAGAACACGTCTTCAAGTTAAATTAGCAACAATTTATTTTTGCCTCGAACTATTCGCCAAGGTGTTTTGTTTGCGATTTGAATGCGTTACTTAATTTGTCCAAACCATATTTAGTCTTAATGCTTGGGCTCTTTCAGAAGCACAATGATTGTTGGCGTTTCCAATTTGGATTCTCTTATCGATCGCAATGTTACCAGTTCTGCTAATAATGTCTTGGGAGCATATTTGGCGCTTATTATTCATGTTCCCTATCATCGTTTCATATTTCACAGGCCTGTCTTTGTGGCTCAGTTGTTAAGCTGATGACGTTACTTCGTACTTTAGATATGAACTTTCCCAAAACTTTTGCTTCACAGTGAAAGCATTTCTTTTTTGACATGGACTACTGTTCAGCTGCATGTACAAGTTGAACAGAGTGGTTGGTTCCATGTAAAATCTGCATTACGGCAATACAACATACGTCATTGTAATGCTTAGGATGCTTAGGATGGGTGTCTATACAAAAGGGATTTGCGACACCTCAGTATTCCTATTGTTGTGTTGAAATATTCTTCATTTTTTCAGTGTAAATTTCCTCTGTTGAGGCTTTCTTTGTGTTTTGGGTATATTCCTGGTGACGAGTTTCTAGGGTGCTACGTAATACAGTGCATCCTGACATAAGCATGAATATTGCATGTCAAATCACGCAAAAATAACATACATCTCAGTTACGATGTACGTTATTCTTTTCGTCTAAAGGAGCTTTTTGATGTCCAAGTAGATGATGAATAATGACTGCGTGTTTACAATTTCTAGCTTGGTGAAAATAGAATTGTGCACTGCACACGTATGATGCGTTTTGATAAATCAAGCTATTATGGGTGCACTTAAATTGACCAGCTACATGTAACTTACTTGTAGGGATAGTTTTTGACGTAAGTTCATGACGTAAAACACATGTAAACGTTTTTACAAAAGATTGATGTAATTGATGGACTTTTATATTTCAAGCAACTTTAACATTACACGCTAATCTGCTTCTAAAACATTTGAATTACAAAGTGTACATAGTATTTTAATTATATGTGAGTTGGAGATACTGTTGATGAATTTTTAATGTTTTAATGTTTGAATGTTATGGCTGCATTACTTACTTGCAACATTTTAGTGCTTGTATTTATTAAATTTGATAGGCCAATCAAAGTTCTTATCAAAATATTTGCCAAGCTATACAAGTCACTGCAAAGTCTGAAACTAGGCCTGGTAATTTGGCTTATTAATTTATGGCTATTGCTAAGAAGACATCCGACTATAACTTTAATACTTTTAATTAAAAAGCACGTGTTAAATAAATAAACATCAACTGTATTACTATTTTTTATTTTTTTTTACTTTATTTACTTTATTACTATTGATGCAGAAATTTTAAGATAGGCCTGTTTTACACAGCTACTAAAGGAATTGAATGCTTTGACTAAACAGGGTGGGCGACCAGAACATAATTAGTGTATTTAGTAGATAACAATCCAGCGAAACATTTTATCCATCATTTATTATTTTTTTTTTTTTTGGCAAACCTGTACATGTACCTGCGAGCTACGGTACCTCCAAGCCCTTAAACGTGAATTATTGTTCATATGTTTGTGGTTTCGGTACAAGTTTAGTGCTTGCATAGCAAATTCCGTATGCAACTCCTTTGTCGTACCAAAGTAAAACTTGATATAAATGCAAAGTTGGTTTTCAAAACATTATGATACTGATGTTTGTCTTTCGAGAACAAACAGTGTCGTGCATGGTTAGAGTAAGAAAAGCCAGTCTGTTTGTTGTTTACTTGAACTCAGACTGCGTATTGACATTATTCACAGACAGACAGAACGGAAGTAGAGATCATCTCTACATGTGGTTGAGGCCAGTCCAATATTTTAGCGATTCCAGCACGTAGGCTTGTTCGTCTACAAATATGAAATGGATGAAGTTAATTTCCTTAGTAGAATAGAAAACGTTGATATGTATCATTTTAAGGTTTAAATTTCCTTTATTTTGTTTTCGATTAAACCTCTTTCTGACCCAGCTTCGCTAAATTTATTCTCACTGCTCGACAATGACGTGACAAAGGTGATGTTTTGGTCAAGCTGTTTTCGTCTAAATTGAACAACACCCTCTTTACTTCCATATATACTAGTACAATCGTTTGACGATAATGGAAATTTGCGAAAAATATACGTTGTTAATATTATGCAATTTTGCCTGTGATTCAGCCTCTTCAATTTAAAATGCTATACGTTTTGAACGGTCTCTAATGAAGGTGTATACCATTGTTTTACAAGATGGGCACCTTACTTAAGAAATTAATTAAAACACCATGACCACATCCATTGAGGCTAGCACCACCAATTTGTATTGACTAATTTACTAATTTTAAAAATTGGTTAATGTATGAAATGTGCTGTTAGTTAAAAATGGAGAGTGGTCATCAAAACGGTTTGGATACACTACAGATTGGACCCTGCTATAAATGTACACAGAATTTATACATGGAACATTTGCCTGGTTTACAAGGACAACACCTATCATCAATTTTTATTTTTTTAGGTTTAACCCAATCCAAATTATCCTAGAGATGTAATTTAGTTACTTGTTGCTCATCTGCCAGGCAAACATTGTCAGTCTGCGAGCTTGTAGGAGACACCTTACCGTGTCTATGGCGGAGCAGGGCGTATGCCAAAGCTCACATTCGCTGTTTTGACGACATTTGTTCATGCGCTCCACTTACTGGTTACTTTGAGTATCAAAGCTTAACTTGGTGCTAACGACACGCGATAGGTTTCTCCAGCAGCTGACATGTGTCCGCATTTTTCGGATGACTTCCGGTCGCCTACGCCGCTACGACTTTACTTATTTCCGTCTGTGAACTTCATAAGGTGCTAAACAGCGTGGATTCTTCAGATATTCACTGTGACAGCAAGATGGTCCCTGTTTGGTTCGCAGCTGTAAGCTAGACGCAGCAAATCACCTTTTTGGTAGAGCTAATAGCGCCCCTGATTTCAGCTATGCATGCTCGTAACTTATTTCCGATGGCTTGCACATTCCAGCCACATAGCAACGATGGCAATTTTTTAGGCAGCCCAATTTGGAAAAAAGTCGCACATTCTTGAGCATGAGCGTCAAATTCAGCAATTCTTGGTGCGATAGATTTTTTTCGTGCCCCTGCTGTTGGAATGTGGAACAAGAAATACCTTAGCAAAGCCGAAGTAATTTGGAAAATCTAGGCAAAATGCTTCACCGCCTTCCTGAACAGCGCCGACATAATTTTTGGAACATTTTCGCTTTCGAGGCAGGGCTTATTAATTTATTTCTTTAATTAACCATGTCAGCCGCATGACTTGTGTGTTTGCGTTTGGCGTAAGGATGCGTTTTTATTTTAGGGCCCTGGCGTAATTTGCTTAGGCCTGATTGATGACTGTGAAAGTCAGCATTATACTTGCACTACGACAAAAGTAAACTTTTCTCGTTACTGGCTCGCGACTGAAATGAAAAGGGCCCCAGCGTGCCATGCTTCATCGTTATGCCCATGCCGCCGCAAATTTGCGAATGGCTTGTAGTTTTGGAAATAGACGAGCAAGGATTGTTCTGACTCTGTTTGAATGTTACGCGTCTGTTCGGTGAACTTAAGGAGGAAATGTGCAGTTTAGAATGAACGCTGTTGTGACGAGCTAAGTGTGAGCGATAGTGAGCCTACCCCTTATTGACGGCAAACCATGCGTACGCCACTCTATGTATGGTTTGCCGTTGTCTAAGGGGCAGCACATTTTAGGTTAAATTAAACACACGGAACAAAAAATAAATACAAAGGATAAACTCAGACATCTAGACAAGGCGATCATGAAGTCTTTATTACAAAAATTGATGTAACAAGCTGAATTACGAGGCACACGTATTTGGAGGAAGTCATTGGTGTCATTCGATCAAATCTCCAATCAGTGTTAAGTGCAGTCGGCTTACATGTTATTTTTTTTATTTTATCAGCTCAAGCACCGCCTGCTGGTATTCTCCGTAATTCAAACAAACGAATTAAAAGTTGAGGAGTTTCTCTTAGAATGTCATGGAGGGTAGTAAAATTAGTGTTATATGTGCGTTTGTGGCATTTAATTATCAATCACACAGTTAGTTGACGGGCAGATTGTACATGTATCGTACATTGCACGAAATTTGCCTCAGCGGTTTCCATACTGATGTTATCGAGAGCCCAAGTCATATGCTAGGGCCTGTGTAAGGGTGTCTCTAGATAATGGTTTGCAATGCCGCATTAAATAAAAAAGGAAACTTGACTAAATTTTTGTTACGGAAATTAGTTTATGCAAATGCTGCACGAATCACGACAGACGTTTATTAAATTTTATTTCGCAGCTGTTCAAGTCTATTGCAACGACGTTTTCGGTCGTCTTATGAAGGTTCCTAGAATGATGACAGGAACAGGTGGCGCCTCCTAGTTGTGCTGAGGATGGCGCCGTCTGGCGGATAGTGCAATGTGCATGCAGAGTGTGAATTTTTCCACTATATACCTTCTCCGGTACAGTCCGTGTTGTTAACCAAAAGATGGAGACAGGCAGACTTTGTCGTCCCACATGTACATTTGTAAATTAAGAGTAATAAACTGCACTGCAAAAGCAGTGTATGTACAGTGCGTCCCGGGGATGATCAATAATATGGCGTACTTCGTTTCATGGTCCCTAAACTCTGATAAACTGCAATTTAAAATAGTTTGCCAGTGGCACTGAAGACAAATGAAATCATTGTATCTAAGTTCAAACGAAGGCATATTCCTCGCAGAATTCTTGTTCACAATTTAAATTCGCATTTGTAACAAGCACGCGAGTAAGTAAGTCAGAGTTTTGCACGCGCCATTTGTTTTGCCCGAGCAGTCCAGAATGGTAGAATTGTATCCAGTATTTATTTTAAGTCTAAATGTAGTTTCTGACTTATAGACAATGCGTAGCTTTTTTCGTGTCGTATAAATCATTCCAAATAGTTTGCTCCACGGAATTCTCTCCAGTGGTATTCTGTTTCCTGCTTCTGCTAGATTCATTCACTTTGATTTAATTCTGCACTGGTTTTGCATATCCCAAGAGTCGCAGACTGGTTCGAGCATTAGTGTACTTTATCACCATTGTGTATTTTAGCGATGCTGGGTATGAGATAGCGCTACCACCGATGGTTAATAAATTTATTGCAATAGGCTTCATTACATTCAGTGTATTTAAAAATGCAAACAATTACTGTTTAATTTTTTTGCTCGTCTAATCCTTACGCCAGGTCAATAGAGGGGAAAGTTTACACGGTTGTACGTAAGGTATGTCACCTAATATTGACAAGTTTAAAGACACGCAGTATCCTTTACTTTATAAAAAGCAACACGGATGTTGGGGGTGAGGTCTATCTAAATTTGCTAAAACCAGATACAGTGTGGTGTCCACCTACGAATGCAGGCCTAGTTAAGCTTTTTAAAACTTTTACATGTCGTTTGCAACGATTTTTACTTGCTGGAATTGAGGTGATTTGAGTAATCACACCATGTCGATTCTTGAATAAGTATGGAAACAAGTCTACGTGCATGACTACCTTAGATTGTAGTATCTAAGACTGCGTGTGCTCTGTGTGGCTAAAGTTTTTCTTTCTACAAATTATTCATATTAGATTAGTGTATTTGGTATTAAAAATAATTGTAATCCATTTGCAGAATAGCTTCAAATAAATGCAAACAATGTGCGTTGGTAATCCTCATTGTTTGCATGAAATTTGTTTCGGAAAACGATTTCATAGAATTATTTTATATTTTATAATAAATACATTGTAGAAACATTGTACTTGCGTCAAATAAAATAGTGAAACGTGTTTCAGCGCACGCGTTACATGTATTAAAGTATCAGTATGCATGTTATCATAGTGATAGTGCAAGTTTTCAAAAGAAATTCTGTAATTTATGGGCCACCGTGTAGTTCCTTGAGCTCGATGTAATGAATAAATAAATGAGTGCTATAATCGTCCCATTAATTTTTTATCCGAGAGTGTAATTTATAAAATATCTTCCTGCCCACCTGGAGCATGTGCAGCATTATCGAAGAGATCATCAAGCGCGTTGGTTAATCCATCTATTCATTGCAATGCAATTATCGATTGTTCTATCGATTATGTCTAACATGGCTTCTGATTTCACGCCTTACTAAGCAAGTTTTTAATTAAAATTACTGGGATATAAATGCTCATCGCGCAGCAGTCTAATTAAAGGAAGTTTTGCAAGAATAATGGTATTTGGAAATTTATGCACATATTATACAGGGGCGTGTTTGCTGAAACTTGAACCCAATGCAACCGAATAACAAGAATTTATTATCCAAAGTTAACTTTAGATGACGAATGAAGGTTGCTAATTTCATCATTATCATCTTTCCTGAGTTATGTTAAGTAAAATTGCTACCCTGGCACATGATTTATTAAAATTAATCTTTGCCACATAATTAAGGGAAATCTGAATTGATTGTAGAATTGAGTAGGATAAACTGCTCAGAGGGCGCCCATTTGCAAAAGCGAGACATTTTCAACCAGAAAATATGTATGGTTATAACATTATCGTGATATATTTGGGCAAGACATGCATGTTTACCCAGCAGACGTATAACTTGGTGTCCGTGGTATCCTAGATTTTCCATTTTCTCAGTCTCGTGCCATTGCACCGCTTTCCAGAGGATTTTATTATCGTTTCAAGAAATAATTTCCTTTGGGTTGATGAAAATGTTCCATTACCTTTATGAGCATTAACTAAATGTTAGCATCTGGCTTGTGTGGAGCAGATTTGCGGTGCTTGGAAAGCCAGTCTTCCAAAACAAATTGCTCCTATCTGAACTTGAGTGGCTTTCGTATTACGAACATCTTCTCATAGAAAAGTGGGATGCAATTCGCTTTTGACGACCTAAGTTGTTATTTCAGAAAGCACATGCAATTTCCGAAGAGCTTTTTAGTACCTACAGACCGTGATATTGTTTATTTATTTTATTCGTAATTAATGCGTAATTCTGACATTCATTTATGATGTTGGGGATGAAGAAATCTTTTTAAAGGAATTTTAAAGGAATTTTTAAAGGAAAAACAAGTGTTATACAGGGTGCTGGTAAAATCTTGTATTTGAATTTTGAAAAGTATTTGAAAATATCAAGGAAATGAAAACGTTGGAATATGCAGATTTTTTTGCACAGATGGAGCAGAGGATATACAGTGTAGTGAGCTTTATCGCATAAGCCTATATACTGTATTAGAAAAAAATTGCAGGTTGATTTTATGATAATTAAATCACTCGGTTCGTTAACTATTGTAATAAAACTTATGGTGTCGACCCTAAGGCAGTTTTCATACTACAATAGCATTTAGTTGAGTTGAATTAAATTAACTTGCAAAAATGCATGTTATCTTTCAGTAAATACATGTAGCATGCTATAGATGATGAGGGAGATTTTGAAGTAACATGGCCAGGAAATTAGGGCTTTATGCGACATCTTAAGCGCATGTGACGGTTTTAAAAGCACACTATTTCTCACTAAATATCGTTTATATTGGGGACATGTTTATTACCTTCTTTCATGTTTCCTGAAGTGTAAGCCCAGTTTGGACTGCTCCTTGTAAATATCTATGCATTTAAATATTTATACAACTAAGTTTTTTGTCGTAAAAGAGGATTTGTTGTCAAAAAGAGCTTTATCAGATGTCATGTTTGCGATGGCAATTTATTGTTTGTGGCATTTTTTTTTGTTTGGGATATTGCTCACATTTCCTTCCCTATCGTATTGTTTTCTGACGAAACTCGTTATCTTCTGACAAAGTTGGGCCATGCATACATTGGTTAATATGCCGCATCCTCGATCTAGTTTAGCAAAGTGGCAGGGAAGAACTTAATCGCCGAATTTGAACGGGCCCCATCGGATGCGTTCATTGCTGTGTTCAACGCACCCGAGTCATTATTGCCTAAAGATTTACAGTACACCATATAGATAATGCATTCGTCTATGCACGCATCCTGATGAATCTCTCCCAGGGGTACTAAGCACCGTTTTTATGTTAGGACTTTTTTTTGGTGAGATGTGCATCTCTTTTACTTGGAATACTATGCATGTAGTTTGGGCAATGGCATTACAATAGGTCTATCGGATGTATTTGCATATAAAACCGAGAGAAAGTGTTTTTATTTTCTTCTCATGCATGTCGGTTTGCAATATTCGCGAAATGCAAAAACAATTGCAGCCTTGTTTTTATTCCCCTTTTTCTTATTCATTCCCTAAAGAGCATTTAAAGCACTAGCGTTGGTTTTAGTGCGTCGCAGGGAGACGACATTATTTGACCGAAAGGTATTTTTTATTTGGCAACTTTTGTTCTAAATGGGTTTCAACGAGTGGATTTTAGTCACCAAACGAGGGTACGTGACCGACGCGCATTGCTAACGGTCCGTTAAGTTTGATTACTAATTTTGAATTTTGTCGGGGACGTAAAAAGTATTTCTATACTGGTGCAATCGAAGTTGCAGTTGCAGTCAATAGCTTATTAGACGTTTATGCGTAATTTCACGGGATTGCCATGTACCAGCCTAATTTGCATATTTGACTTGTTAACTATTCCAAAAACGTTTCTCCGTTAGGATTCTTGGGGAATATTTCTGTAAAATTTGTTTTTGTTATAAACATTTTTACAATACATCATTTTCTGAAATGAGGAAATTTTACCTGAAAATTCTAGGGAATTTTATGTTCAAAGTGGAAAAACCTGGAAAAGTTTTGGAAGTCAGGGTGTTTTGTTTCCAGAAATTAGTAGTCGCCATAAATATGAGTATGAAAAGTACATGCAAGAATGAGTAAATTAATTCCATCCATCTTGTCATCAGTGGCCGGGGTGTCAGAATAATAAAGAATTACAATCACAGCCAGTATTAAACTTCCATACTGCACGACGTTTCGCAGAATTAACTGCATCATCAGGTGCATCTTTATTTCAATGGAATAAAATTTCGATTAGAACGACCGTTTGCAAATAAATGTGCACGTGAGTGCACCCACAAAGCAAGAACAACAACAAGGAACAATCAGAGACACTAGCTAAGCCGAGGTAGCAGTACTCAAAAGGAAATATGCACAATTATCTAAACAATTATATACAAAATAGATAGGGGCATGTTATGTGCATCCTACATATCAGAAGACACCACGAAAATTTACACTTTAAATTCACGCGTTTTTTCGTTTTCACACCTATTGTGGGGACAATTTTACATGTTTTTTCATTGATTATCATGTGTTGAGAGCTTGCCAAGCTAAAGGTAATTCACCTATGTTTACTGGATGGGCATACTCGTCGTTTTATTAACGGTTTTATTGCTTCACTCGAGATAACTTCGAGCACCCACGTATGCGTTAGGGTTAATTAGAGGTCTCAACGTAATTAGTGAGGTCCCAAATGTATATGCTAGGTTTGGTCATTCCATTTAGGGGTGTCCCTGCCAAACTCTCCTTCCCCAGGCAATCACTTGTTGTTTAAGAAAATTGTAGATAGGGCCTTGTTTATTTCCTGTAGTTACAGACCCTATACTCGTCTCATTACATTCTTCTGATATGTAGGATGCACATAACATGCCCCTATCTATTTTGTATGTAATTGTTTAGATAATTGTGCATATTTCCTTTTGAGTACTGCTACCTCGGCTTAGCTAGTGTCTCTGATTGTTCCTTGTTGTTGTTCTTGCTTTGTGGGTGCACTCACGTGCACATTTAATTGTAAACGGTCGTTCTAATCGAAATTTTAATTCATTGAAATAAAGATGCACCTGATGATGCAGTTAACGCATCGTCAGAACGACGTCGAAACGTCGTGCAGTATGGAAGTTTAATACTGGCTGTGATTGTAATTCTTTATTATTATGCAAGAATGAGGAATGAAAGCCATTTTTGTGATCGATGTTACAAAATGTTGCCTACACGACGTTCCCCTTATTGATAGCATTTTTGAGAATGCACATGTCTAACGTCAGAAAATAACTGCGTTGACGATTAGCTCTTTTGTCAGTAATGTAAATGTCTGAAGTTGACGGTGATTCTAAAATCGACGCTTTCCATCACTTTTGGGAACCTTTGTATCTTTTAATCTTTTGTCGTCCTGTAATAAGTCTCAGATACCTTTTAAATTTGCACTAGTGTGCCTAATTTACTAATTGTATTAGGATAGCGTTAGGGGTTGATCAGGCCTACATGTACATACATGTAAATAGCGTGTTTTCCTAGTTCCAGGTGCGTGTTCTTATTATTGGTGATTCATTAATCCAGACGATGATACATGTGTGTGTATTTAATAATGTTGACCATCATTAACAGTTTCCGATTTAACATGCTGACTTGCGCATGTAGGCGTTTTAATTAGCCGTGGTCCAGCAGTTTGGGTGTTTCCAGTTCCACCCTATCGTCTTAGTAATAAATTGGGTTTTATTTTGTTTTATTATGTTACAACCAAGCCCATCGCTTACAGGCTGGTTGTAAGATATTGATTATGATATAAATGTATGTAGCCAGATCCTTGCATAGGTTTCCATGGCTTTTATGCACGTTTACAATTGTGTTCATAGAGTTTAATTTCCAAGTTTTTGAAAGAAGGTTTGAGAAGGATTTCGTCCAAACCTTGATTGATGTTCATTGTCAGTCCATGACTATAATTTTGTTTACCGTGTTACATGTTTCTATTTTAATGTTTGGCATTACATCTTATTAGGGGCAGTGCATACGTGTACTATTTGAGCCCCCACCCATCAAATCTATTTTCGCCAAATTGATTAACCCACAGAAACTGGACAAAATTTTGGATATACATGTACATGTAGCTATGCTATTACCATCTGATTTGTATGAACATGTGTCCTCTCCAATCTATTAATTGAAAGTGGTATATACATGGACCCTTACTGCATTTAATGGGTGGGCACTCTCATCATTGTAAAATTGAATTTCTTGAATGAGTATGAATCCGAATGGGCTCGGATTTCCACAAGCGGATTGGAATAACAGGTTCTACCATCTCGGTGGTTTCGTACAAGGATTCCCTTCACCAAATTTAAATTTCCCGGAAATGTAATTTTTTTTCTAAAAGACCCATGCATTATGCTTGATCGCTACGTGCATGTCCCATTGGAGATCCTTGATCAATTGGGTAACGCTTTCATGCTTTGCTCAGTAGTTTCAAAGTTTTCTTCGCACATTTGATGAAATAGTTGGTGCAGTGGTTGTTTGGTTAAAGAACGATTTTAAATCACATGTAAGAGCAATAGAAAAATTGTGAAATTTCGTATATGCGCGCCAGTGACATAGCGTCCTCTGGAGAGCAAATGTAGAAGGAGGAAACACTACGGCGCTTTGGGTAGGGACGTGTGCTGTGGACGTGGCATATTCAACAAGAAGCATACAAACAGTTTTATTTTCATTTCAGGAGATTTGGATTCAAATACCTCTGCGGTTGTTGGTGGAATGGCTGAATTGCCATGTGATATATCTGCGCCGTCAAAAGACGATAAAACGCATTTGGTGCTGTGGTACAAGCCAGAATCAGAAATCCCGATTTATACGTAAGTCATTTCATACATGAATTCCTGCCATGATTTCTTCTCCTCCTCCTCCTCCTCCTCCTCCTCCTCCTCCTCCTCCTCCTCC
>JAQFYZ010000728.1:0-34356 GCA_034695085.1 Cylindroiulus punctatus | reverse complement strand
GAAAGTATCCTACTTTCATGGGAGCTTACTCGACTGCCACTAGATGGCGACCCTTTCGCTGCACACTCCCAATACCGTAGCTTACACTGCGAGTCAAACGCACCACTATAAAACAAAATCTAGCACTTGCTTATCGGAAAACTCGGAAATCGGAAAGTTCACTTACATGTACAGTATGTACACCAAGTCACTAGCTGCAGGTTTACAATATTTACCATAAAGTTTGTCACCTGGTGGCGACATGTATAAAAAAACATGCTTCATAAATCGCAGAAGGAACCTTGGGTTTGTAGTCGATCCGAGTTTGCTAGGTGCAAGATATTCTCCCCACCTACATGTATCTGTAGTGTCGGGGAAGTCACGTGCTTATCAGCTAAGCCCGTTTGAACTGTTTACAAACTTTACATGCTATTTGCTGCTAGCTTGCTTGATTTGAGGTGTCATTTTCAAAGCAAGTAGTAACCCATAGTAAAAGGTAGGTAAAACATGTATACACGTCAGACTTTCTTAAAATAAAATTAATTCTGCATAAACATTATTTATATTGGCTGTCATTAAAATTGATACTGTACATGTAACGAATTCTGAAAAATGTTAACTAAGCGCTCGTTTAAAAAAAAACCACAAAAAACATTAATTTTGCCAATTTGCCGACTGGTCAAAGTCGAGAGGTCTAGCCTATGTTAGTTAGTTTTTGAAAAGAATATAATGCACAATTTTATCAGCAACTTTTCTCATTGCTATATTTACAAATTGTCTGCTACGTGTTTTACCAGACAAAAATCACCTTAGTAACATGGAAATGTAGGTTACAACAGAGTCGAGTAGGCAAATGTATGGAAAATGTAATTTATCTCACGTTTCACCACGCGTCCCATATTTAGGAACGAACAAAAGGAGAGGAGAAAAGCCAATCTCAAATTCTTTTTTTAAACCAGGGCACTTGAACAAAAATATTACTTAAAAAACATGGCACACCATCACTCAATTGGAAAATGGCAGGCCAACCTTCAGATGACTATTAAAAGAATAAAGAAAGAGCAGAATGAGTCATTTGCATAGTTGAAAAACCACATAACTTTCTCTTCGCACAATTTCTGGTGAAATATTAGGATTTCAAAACTGTTTCCAACCAGGTTCTATTGCAAAGATTAGGCGAATTGCAAATAGAGCTAGTAGGCCTACATGTACATGTACAAGTGAGAACGCAATTTTCTAACTACAACACAGCCAATAACGCCAGCGATCAATGTGCACGTTGAAATGCAAAACAAATTTTCATCAAGTCGTGTTCACTTTTTATCTCCACATTCAACGTGCTCTAGTAACTCTTGTGTTTCCCATTCTGGGATGCAAGAAAACGAGCCGTGAAGGATTTAAAAAAAGGAAGACACTGAACATGCGTTGCGAGTCAAGTAACTGAAACGATATCCGCTTTCAAAAATTACTTAACTGACCTTGAATTACGTTCTTACTACATCAACTTTAGTGGACAATATCGCGCTATTAATCGTAATTTTATTTTTAAATTTACAACATCTTTGCTCCTATTCTAATGAAACACATTTGATGGATTAAAAGCAATTACGCTGCGCGATTAATTTTATTTACGAGGATCATGTCGCCTTCTCGACTGGGTTGAAATTGATCAATCTTTTCGATTATGAACCAAACTGTTAATATTCTATACCAACGTTGACAGACAGATCTGGCATGCATTGACTATGTTATTTTATTCAGGTAGGTCAAGGTATAAAATTTAAGAAATGACGGAGGTTATGAAATGGTAAGGTTGGGTGGAAGGTTTCACTTCGATCAGGTCAATCATGAAGCTATTCCAAGTAAGGTAAACCTGCATAAACTCGTGTAAATGCAAACGTACAGTAGTTAGGATCCAGTCACGAAACACTTCCTATGGTAGGTTGAATACTACTTGATTGACATTGTTTAATGATCAGTCAACTAATCATCCAGTAGATGACAGGTATTCTGCCCTGTGGGCTATAAAATAGTGAGACAGGACTGGAATTTTCAAGCTCTTATTTTGTCAAGCTTGTTATATGGCCAACTCTTCACCCCACCCAAAGGTGTTTTTAAAAGTATTTGCACTTCCTATGATTCCTTGGGGGATGGGGGGTTAGGAAGGATACGGTTATGACCGGTATTATAAAAAAGGTGCAGTGTTTGCATCGCATCCGAAAGAATAAAATTGATGAAGCAAAGAAAATACAATGTAGGTTCGATAAATTCCAGTACTTGGTGGGGACCAAGTACACGTACTGTACCTTATTTTGTCATAGCCCAAGCCAAAATAAATATTAATCTGATACAAATGGGAATACAAAAAGTACAATTCTGGATAGGTTTTTCACAGGTAGACACCGATCCCGTTACCCGAAGTGGTCTACCTACGCAAAGATAATACTCGCCTACCTCGGAATAAATGCATTAAGTTTGCAGCCTACAAAAGAAACTAATTTGATCGATCGGTCAATATAAACCAATCGATAAACTTGAAATGTTAAACATGTACGAGGGCGATTCGCGTGAATTACGTACCGTACGTGAGATAAAATGTCAGGGTCCACAAAATTAATTCTGGTATTGGCTAACAATTGATGACTCACACGGAGTATTTGCGAAAATTCGACGTGTCCGAAACTGCTTATACAGAAATACCTGTACCTTACATGTCATAAATTCAACCAAAATCTTGGTGAAACTCCTATTCATATTGCATAAGATGCTAACCAATAACGGAAAAACCCATGTATGTACAAGTACATTATGGCAATCTGAATCTATTTTGCCTATAAACACATTCATGTCAACGAACAGGGTAGAAACCATCAGGGTTTCTACATGATTTCGAAGTATATCTGGCCAGAACTGAAAACAGTTAGTTACGGTAAAGTGGCTTGAACCAAAATAAGCTCATAGCATAGATTTGCAAATGAAGAAGAAAAGGTACGGCAACATACAAGCTTCACTTACTTTCAATGTATTAGCATGTAGAGACACAGGTGGACGACAAATTATTCCACATATACATATGTACACGCTCCAATTGATAAATAGTCTATTAATCGATCAAAGGGACGAAAAAATATCTTGAAGAACAGCGAAAACGCGACATCCAAAATCGAACCACATTTTCGATCTCAACGAAACAGACAGCTGGTTGGCGGAGGGATACCACCGATTTTACGGTCCTCGGCAAAATAATCCCGTGGTATACCTATTTTCCAAACAAAATGAAACTGCTGAATTTCATATAAACCACCCGAGACTAAAAAACGACAACTACTTTGCCGACGACCTCAAACGTTTTAAGTTAGAAATTAAATTTCATTTGTGATTCACACAAAAGGACAAAGCACTCCAAACGCGTGGGCAGTCGGTGATTCGGTGGGCAGAACCATTTCGTCAGGGGACCCAAACCCAGGTTCGCTATTGGTCTATTTAATTGATGTTTACAACTTCGTCAGCAATCACCCCATTAATCCCTCTGTAAACTCTGTTCGTGCCCTTAACTTATATTTGCAAAATCTTGGAAAAAACATTTTAAATTACAAGTTTCATATCAATTTGGAATTCGCAGAATATCTGCCAAGATCTTTCTTTGGTTCACTCGGCTGTCGACATTCAGCTACATTCGCGTGCAATTCGAAATTTACTTCTGACCGGAAATACGCCATTAACTGTCATGGCCGCTTCCTGCGGTGAAGTACATACGAGAAAATGCAAGGGAATTCCGACAATTCAACCTTAGCGTATACACAAACTCAACTTTTGGGTAAAAGCTAATGTAGATATTGCAAAATTGTAAGCTTGGTTTTGTAGTAATGATGTCAGACGAATTAAATGTGAGTCACGAGAACCTTGTGGACGACGCAAACGATGCATCTGACGACAAACTAAATTCATCTGATTCAGACACCGGACTATGCAACGGATCTCGCTCTTTTCACAACTCTCCACAGATAAGTGATTTGAAAACTGTGAATTTTAAAAAAAACTCACCAGACAAGCAAAATGCCAGCCCCCATCGGTCCACGCAAGCCACTGATGTTGATTCTTTGCAAATCAAAAGAGAAGCGGAGTCCGAACAACAAGAATCTCAACAACAAACGCAAGGGAAGAGTAAAAGGGAAATGGAAGAAGAGGAGCGAGAAAAAATGCAGTATGCTTATTCAGTACCACAAGAAACTCCCAATCTAATGACTTAGCTGAATACAACAGGGCTAAGAAGGCGTTGTGTCTGTTAATTCACCAAGAAACGGTGATTGGCTGCGCGCATGTACCAAATCAAAATTATGCCCAATCTACATGTACATGCATGCATGCCTGCCATTGAACAGTGTCTCATCACTGCTGAGGAAATGTTACATTACTGTTTTTCAGAGTGCTCGTTTCTAATTTTTCTGAAGAGCAGTTAAATCGCTATGAGATGTTCAGAAGATCAGCATTTCCAAAAGCAGCCATTAAAAGGGTAAAACTACAATTCAGAATAGTCAAGCCCATGTTGTTTGATTAATTGATTAATGAAGAGCACAGCTGATTTTAGAAGATTCAGAAGCCTCTTTGTTATCACATTCTGAAAATGCTGACTTGTAATTGGCCCTTATATAGTTGATGCAGTCTATCACTGGATGCTCAGTTTCTCAGAATGTAGTTATAGCAATGTCAGGAATTGCTAAAGTGTTCGTGGGAGAAGTTGTTGAGGAAGGTAACATCAAACTTCTTACAATTTGCTAAAAATTGGCTATTTTTTTAATAAAAATATAAATGTGTTGCTTTCAGCTATTGACGTTATGGAACAATGGGGAGAATTGGGGCCTCTACAGCCGAAACATTTGAGGGAAGCAGTTCGACGACTTAGAATTAGAGGCGCTATTCCTGGCGGTCGAAGTAAGATACCTTTGCTCTGGAGGTAGCAAGTTTGATTTGGTTTATCATGGGTTGCCATAAACGAATGCCTTTTTTATAATTATTTCTTATATTCCAGCAAAATGATTTAAATTATTCTCACTGCATCGTAATGAATGCCGAGGTTAATCATAGCCCATTAATTTAAATGGAGAATTTGCCAGATAAGGACAGCAAAGCAAGCACTGCACAAATGACCAAACTGTAGATAATCAAATTGATTTTTTTTTTAAATTTTGAATTGCATTAACTTGGATTCTAAATGTTATGTAAACGACTATAATCAATCATTTTAATAAACTTTGTGATCAGAAATATTTCAATTGTAAAAGTGTCATTAAAATTTTTTAACAGTTTGAGAATACTGTATAAATTGTAGAAGAATATGTAGAAATTTTCTCATTCCATATTATGAAAGAATTTTGTAAATCTCACACAAATTAATGAAACTAAAGATTAGTAATTTCAACTAACAATTTTTAAAAAACCAGCCTTTCTTAGATGTCACATTATTTTAAGAGCAAAATAACATCCCATCTTTCAGACAAACATCTGAATTTCTCTTAGGCATGTAATGCAATCCATGAGTTTGATATATGGAACCTGAGCATATCATGCCCCAAATGCATAACCTCATTTTCAGGCATTTACCTATACAATATTATTCCATAATCAGGATTTAATTGCACAACATGAACAACAGCAAATCTGTTCAATTCTATTTTTTTTTTGCTATTGTCCCAGTTTTCCACACTGCAGAACTTTTGTTTTTATGTTTATGTAGAAGAGTATCCACCCTGTAAAAAATTTAGTTATTTGGTTTAGCTCTCTTACTTGGCAGATGGTTAAGCGGTTTCCAAATATATCTTTCCATAGTTTATTGTACATTGTAGTGTCCTCTGTCTCTTCATTACTGGACAAGGCCTTTGTCACAATCTTTCTGTTCACAAGAAATGATCGCGAGATTTTCAAACGAGACTTATTCCAGTGCTTGTTAGCTGAAAAAATTAACGAATAAACGAGTTGCAAGGAGAAGCATGGGTACGGTCAAAATTACATTATCTATGTTTTAATATTCATTACCAATACATGAACAATTAACAATCCACTATTGGTTAATGCCAGTTTTTAAATATATCTTGTGCAGCATTATGCAAACATGTTCTTAGATCGAGATCAATCACTTGAGAAATTATTTTTAATTTTATCTTTGGAAACTATTATAGAAATTCCTATCCATGGTGGGTAAATAATTAGTAAAAGGGTCCAAATGCAAAGCAATTACTTTCTAAACTGACAATTAAAAAACTTGCTAAAATTACAAATTTTACATGACTTGGGAAATAAGAAATATCCAAATAGAACATAAGTTTAAATTGTGCAGATACTTGCCGATATAAATTCAATTTATCTTCGACTTCTAAAAAAAAACATTGTCTTCATCACAATGTGTCTTTGCTTTTGAATTTCATGTAAACGTGAACAAACTCTGTTAGTTTAAGCTGACTGCATACCTAATAAGTAAAAACAGATTAGTTTTCACAATAAGAACTTGAGTCCAGTTGACTCCCTAGTATGCGACCTTACACAGCGCTTAAATAAAATGTGAACATTAAAAACAAAATTAGATTCGGTTATATCAAACACTGAAGTATATAAATTTTCACTGCTAAGCCTTTAGGTATTAGACATTGATCGGCATATAACCTCATACCTTCAATTTTGTAATTATTACCTACTACACTGCATCAAGTAATTAATGTAGAGCTTTGGACATTCGCGATAACATTACTATGTCAATCTGAACAATGTTGTATACAGTCGATAAAGGTGCCCTGTTCGTTTCCTACTTGCCCGCGTAATTATGTTTTCAAATGTCCACAACCAATTAAACGTCACGTATACGTATATATGTACATATGCTACATGCCTTCACATTAATGTTAAGTTATGAAATAAGATTACATGTACATGTATAAAACTGCAATAAAGATCAATTTACAGTACATTTTGAAATGCGCAAAATAAATTAATATATCTACATGATCAAATCAGGTAAAATCACTATGCAGCACTAGTGCACTATGGCTGAATTATAATGATACCTAAACATGGAGAAATCTGTGGTCATGCCTGGTTATTCCAACCTCATTTCCTGGTTTTCTCAAATGTTGGGCTATAATTATATCACTCTTACAAGAGATCTCACGTCAGAAAATAGAAGCCAATGGTACAAAGGAGCAGGAAGATATCATGAATAGATTCTGGAAGGTTCACGAAATGGCAGCGAGGGAGCTATATGCCACAAATGGACAATTAAATGAATATAGGCCTATCTCTAGTTAGGAAATTTCAACAGTCAAACTATAATTTTGTGCATCAGTAGAGGACATTACCATTTCTCCAACTCGTCTTTTACACCAAAGATCATCTTGTACATATTGTACATAATACTGTATAAAGGCGCCCAAATTCCAAATCAAATTTAGCTGATGGTGTCGCTTGTTCGGTCCAATTTGAGTGATACTGAAGCACAAAACTAGCCTCACGGGGGCATTATTACAGTAATTTGGGAGTCCTAATTCTCAGTATTCTATCGAATCTGACTTGACTCCACCTAATAATATGCTATTTTGCACGGATTATAGGCTCACGCTACACCATTAGTTCACCTTAATTTTCGTCGGCTTCGTTAGTCTGTGACTCGTCGCACTGGAGGACGGTTGACTCGATAACAGTGAAGACACTGCTGAAAAGGGGTTTACGCTAATGAAATCGTTACGATGCTTGGCCGTGGGTGGAGTAGTTGTGGCCATACTGTCCACGACAGAAAGGGCAATTCCCAACTGGGCGGCATAATAAGTCACCATGACAACCACCTGGCTATATGGAATGGGCATTAAAAATCGGTTGATCCCAATGATTGTGTCCGAAATGCAGAACATGATGCCCCCAGCGCAGCTGCACAATTTCGTCCAAGTCCAGAGGTCTTCGAACAACTGCACCCGGGCAATGGCTCGCCATGTCATCACTCCGATGAGCATGAGGTAGACGAAAACGGCAGGTACCATGAAGCCGTGCAAGCCTTGCAGCAAAACATAATACATACCGAGAGCAATACTAATGCACACAGCGCCGGCGTAAGGATTAACAGGGTGAAACCCGAAGGCCAGCGCATATACGGTGTGGGCAATGCCAAAACTTGCCATCCCGTGTATGAAATATTGCTTGGAATAGATGAGTAGGGCGTCACCGATGCAAGAGAAGATGAGACCGGTCAAGATACGGCGGGAGTAACAGTACTCGTCTCTCAGGCTCATGCCGTGCAAAAGCACAAAAACGCACAATGAAATGACCGGCAGACATTTGATGAGGCAGGCGAACCATGAGGGATTGCAATCCGGAATGAACAGGACGAAGTAAATGGCGACAGTCTTAAAGAATGGCACGAGTTTCGGGCCCACGCTCTTTAGCTGGAAAGAATTAACAGTTTGTTTTGAAATAACAGGATGAAAGGGGTGAAGGATGAATGAATCGGCCCATAAACACAACCAATTATAGAAAAAAATTGCTTTCATGTAAGAAAAAGTACAGTGTATTTGCTAGTGAGGTTGGTACAGTGTATGACGCATGTTTTGAATTTGCTCGTTAAACACAGACAGTGTCAAAATTGAAATTACGCTCGTACTTTCGTTGTACAACATATTATGCCATGCATGCCCTGCCGTAGACACTTATCAGAAAGTGGGTTTCCAATAAAACCAGGGGCCCATGGAAAAAGCAGTGCCCTGGGCCAGTCATAGGGCACCCTGGTCCATTGTGTTGCTTCTAAGGGCTCGGATGCTTGCAGTGATTGCCTGACGATTAGGGGCAGCTGAAACATTGCGTCAGTTGTCAACTTGTCATCTTTTGATAATATACAATTGAAATATACATATTTTTTTGCGCAGCAGCGCTCTTCAATAAGCGTTTGAGAAAAAATATTCAAGTTAATTATTCGTATCTTAAGAAATTCAATAATATTTTCCAGATTTTAAAAAGATTTTGACAACTTCATTTTTCTAGTAAGCATAGAAGAATTTGTACATACTGTAGCTACATATATTTCTGTCACGTAGGTGTAAAGTACATGCATCGATACATGTGCATGTATATATAGCACCCTCGCATCATTAGTGTGACAAGTCAAAAATTGTCAATTTCCGGCAGGAATATGTATGCCAAACGAAATTATCTCTAGGTCGGGAAATAACAGCGAATCTTGGAACGCATACTGTAGGCCTATTTAGTATTTACTGCAGGGTCAGCAAGTTTGTTACTACTTGAACAAACATTAATTTCGTGTAAAAAGGGATTGAGCAATTTATCTTGAGGCCATGAAAATATCACGGTACTTCATCACTTTTTTTGCGGTTTTCGTACCCCCTACCCCAATATCATCATTTGTAAACTCCCCGACCTCCACCTCCCCCTTCCAAATACAGAATCATTGTCCACCATTTGTTTTGGACTTTCTCAATTCTATGCAATACATAACAACAAAAAGGGGCTCTTCTCCGCTAGTAAAATACATTGGTTAGCTACATAACCCGGCCTCCAGCATTCAACCAATGGCTATTTTATGGTCTTCTTGTCATTGCCCGCACAACCTTGGCAAAAAGCAAAACATTGCCAACGTCACCGTATGAATACAAATCAGTTAAGTTATTGAGGATGAAGGTCAACCCGGCCACAAACTCTTTTGATGATACCCATGATAGCCTCGCCAAAAGTGCATGTACCTACTCACAAGTGCACAAATTCAGGCGTGAGTTGCGAGTAATAACTACGTGCCAAGATAACCTAGTAGTTTGGAAAAAAGCATTTAATGATGCAAATTAAATCTTGTGACGCCCTTTTCGAACGTGATTTTGCGTAGTTCACCTCGCACTGAGGTGTCCATAAAAGAACATCCAATCAAAGCCCTTATTCGTTGAGTTACTGTAATTTCAACAGGATAGCTTTTGAGACAAATTGGACATTATGACAAATGCTGACATGGAGGAGGGGTGAACAGTGTAAAGGTGATGGCAATATTTGAACGTCCCCTTTTTCGCGATTCCTCAAACTTAATTGCTTCCATGCAAATGCATTGTTTCTAGTTTCTCTTGTTAATTCCCATTTTTCCTCATGCATCCCCTATTGTAAAATGCAAGCGAATTGGAAAAAATTAAAATGTGATAATTATTGTTGACAAAAATGCAGACATTGAACCGTTGAATTCATTTTGACAAAAAGAGAGCATTGGCTTGACAGTGATTTCAAAATCGCGTTTTATCCACATCGTGTGTGATAAATGATATGAATGATCGATCAGAAGATAGACCTTCGATATAAATGGCATACAATGTCAACAACATTGATTGCTGGCTTTTGTGAAGGCGCATGCGCATTATATGCTCCAGACAAACAATTCCCATGCAGTTGTGTTGGAATTTGTTGGAGAAGCTACAACGTATAGATTTACTCTTTAGCGACAAATTCGCATGCAAGGTCATACCTTCGATGCATTCAGAAAATGGGATTTGGTTAGCTGAATAATTGTGAACTGAAGCGTGCAGAAATCACGTCTCTAAAATCTGCAGTCGACTGAAATGATGCATTTCCAAGGAAACCCACGGTTCTATTTTATTACATCCGGAATTATTTGCCCAGATGGCTCACATTTTAACAATCTTAACATTGCTAGGCTCTGGAGTCTGGACATATCGACTGAAGTACCGAAAAAAGGATGCAGAATGAACCAATGATCCAAGATCTGAACGAATATTTTTCCGGAATTACAAATTAAATTTTAATTTAAAAGCTTAATTTTTGTAATTCATTATTGTCGCAAATCAACGCAACGACAATAATTTATATGAAGCAATTTTTCTGGACATACCACAACGTTACAACTGCTATACATGTACACTCAGGCATGCAGCATAAGGCATTGTATACACAAACCTGAGTAAACCACAGACAGACCTCAATCTGCTAGCTGCAGTTAAATTTGATATGGGTGGTAATGTATGGTGTACTACAGGTGCAACAACAAAACAAGACTAAACATGCACTCTCGTCTGATAGCACGCAATGTTATTAAAAATGTATTACACACATACATGCAAGTACTTGTACAACAGGGGTACTACATGTGGAAAAACGAAGGCAATTTCTCCAACTCTCTGGGCGGCCGTTACACAAAGCAATAAAAGGAAATCAAAAAATAAGCTTAATCTTCAGCCATGGTTGGAATACAGTTACAGCGCAGCGAATAGAATTCCATAGAGTTGGATTTGGTCCAATTCGAGAGAAAACAACATCAGTGCACGGTCCATTGAGAAATGTTTTCAAGTTGAGTGAAAAACAACTTGAGTTACTCAAGTAAAGATACGTGTGCACACCAACAGCCATTTGTTTGTTCTTGGGAATTTATGTCTTCTCGGCACAAATGAAACCTTATTATCGCGAGAGGTTTCTTTATTCCCACTTCTTTGTTTCCGCATACTCTACTTTATTGCAATACTGCACGTTTGAAATGTAACGCACAATATGTGGCTTATTTACGTTTGGCAAACTTTCGTTTTACACATAAGAGGTTGATGAAATTCGAAAAAGTCTGTCATCCCAGAACGAAAGATGTAAATGAATCATTCCGACGCGACGTTAGAATAAATTACAATCAAGGAGCTGCCATAAAAGTTTCACGTACACGTATTTAAGTTCTAACAAATTTGTCATTGCTTCATCTCAACTCATCAAAAATGGTCTTACCATAACAACGTATAGGACGTCACAAATCAGAAAAAAATCAATATACATTTTTATCTTTGAGATTTACTACATGTAACATGTAACTGCTGTACCATGCAGCAGGGCCTCGACCTCTAGCTGTATGTAGCTATTAAAGTAATTAATCCTACTGCATTTTGAGATGTGAGAACCTCCAGGGCGCTTTCCATACAAGGTTGAATGAATCAATCGTGAATTGGTATCAATGTAAACATGGTAAAACGTTTTGTTTCAAATGCATCGTCAAGTCTGATCTCGTCTTTTTCACCTTATATTATAGTTATATAGCTATCCAAAACAATTTCCATTTCACAAAGGATGTAACAGGATGTTTTCTTTTGGATTTACTAATCTTTCGTACGAAAGATAATACGATAAGTCGATCGGTTTGTAGAATTTGTGAAATAGTCTTGCAAACAAAACTTTTATAATAATTATAGTCCGCGAGTCGCGCTGCATGTCCGATTACAAATGAAATTCTATGTCTGAAACAATACCAGCTGGGCCGAGCCTGGTAGAACAAAACCACTGAAACAAAGCCAGATTTTGACAATCACATTCGATAATGTGAGTGTCCAAGCTCGATGTGTAATTCGAATACAAATGGCGCAAGACATGTCAACTATAAAAAACATGTAGCGTGATCCAAATTGCTTGCAGTAGTTTATTTTGTATTTCGTAACACGCCACCCACAAGTACCGAAAGGACATTATGCGCTCAGCTCAATATTGGCAGGTGTACAGAATTTCTTAATTTGTTGACATTGCTGCCTCTGAAAAAACCGCTCAAATGCCCAATCTCTGTTCTACACCAGTTCGAGGCCTTTCGTACAAACGAATCGATAGCATTTCAACTCAATTCCCACCCGAAAACTCGATTTTTAAATCAACTTACCACGGCTTTTGGGCTTGTCATCGCCAAACGTTACACGTTCTGCGTTTAAATTACGTCTTTGTCCTTTACAATCAGCTGATGAATTGACACTCGGCAATGTTGTTTTCCTTCTGAAAAATATCAGCATCGCTCGTCATCGACCCTGGCGATCACGTGATCCCTAACAACCAATGACAGTCGTGAAAAAGGCGCCGGCTAGTAGCGGCTGGGCGCAAGGTCACACCTTATCGTCATTCGAGCTAAGAGTTTGGTGGGAAATTCAAATTTAATTGAAAACATTTGCAAAATGTCCAAAAATGTTTAACTTATTTATTTTCGAACGAAAATAAAAATGAATTATAATATAAAATAATAAACGAATTTTCAATGATTATCCTTTGTTAAATATGCTCGTAATTAGATTTCTTGTTTTTTGGTGTTCACAAACATGTTGAAACATGATAATGTTAAATAGTCCATATATATTCGCTATCTAAACTTGTCGATCACTATATGGATTCAGTGGTATTATTAGTATAGACAGGACTGTGTAGATTAAATTCAGTGGGGCCTAAAGGTTTGTAAAAGCTATAATCTTGAAGAAGAAAAACTAGATAGTGACAGTATATACACTGTATAATAACACTGCAATAATAAACTGCAAATAACACACTAACCATTGACACGAAATTGGGTAAACGCTGTCCTTCCCATATCAATCATCACCAATAAACATTTGATTTCAACAGTTTCATACAGGACGTGTGCAAATGGAAAATTTACTTATAAATAGATCTACTTATCAACGTTGATAATTTATGAGATTTGTTAGGGGTAAGCACCAACTAGCATGGTCAATTAAACTCATTTATCCACTCAATTCAATCAATTATGGAGCAGTTCGAACTGTTATCAATAACGAAGGTCGACTAATGACAAATGTTAAATTAACTGTCTAATCTGTGTAAGGCGAGAATTTTCACCTGACACTCATAAATAATTATTAGAATAATCTTGGTGTTGATCAGTTATCATTTTATCCTTTATAGTTTGCATAATTATTTGTAATTTTGTTATTTTGAGGGCACATGCATGCATTGCCGAATATATTGACAACATATAATAAACATACATGGATTTTCAAATACCGGATAACAGATAATATGGTAGGATGCAATGTTAAATGGCAAAATAAACCCAAGTTCCAAATATTAATTACCTTCATGTATTAGGCTGTTTTCTGTCGTGGATTCATAAACTTATGTCCACTGGCGACATCACTAAAGACATCAAAACGTGTGTCACTGAAGTCATCTTTTTTCAAGGCATTCGAGTTGCTCTTGCTCATGCTGTCCACTACCGAGAGTGCAATGCCAAGCTGTGCCATGTAGTAAGTGGCCATGATAATAATTTGGCTATATGGCACAGGTTTAAGGAATATGTTAATGGCGAGTGTTGTGTCAGAAACGAAAAACATTATCCCACCAGCACAGCTGCAAAGTTTGGTCCAAGTCCAGAGGTCTTCAAAAAACTGCACCCGTGCAATAGCACGCCATACCATTACAGTGATAATGATCAAATAAAACAAGGTGGCTGGCAGCATGATGCCATCAAGTCCTGGGGTGAGTATAAAGTATGTGGCCAGAGCAAAAACGAGGCAGAACAGTCCCACGAAGGGGTTAAGAGGGCGAAAACCAAAAGCAAAAGTGTAAAAGATGTGGGCGACACTAAAGCACAGTATTCCAGGAATAAGATTGTTTTCTGTGTCAATCATTAGGGCATCGCCGAGACAGGAAAACAGAAGCCCGATAAGGATTCGGCGAGAATACTGATACTCATCTTTCAAACTCATGCCATGAAGAAGCACAAAAGCGACCAGAGACATCACTGGAAGGCATTTTATGAGACAGGCAAACCAGGAAATGTTGCCTTCTGGGATGAAAACAACGAAGTAAATGGCCACTGTCTTGAAAAAGGGCACCAATTTAGGGCCGACGCTTTTTAGCTGAAAAACATAAATGGTGCAACTTATACCTACTTGTCCAAAGAAACAGATAAATGTGATTATGGTACTCTTGATACACATTCATCACACGATTGCCCCACGATATCAAAACATACATTTAAAATTTCTTATGGTTGGAGACCTCTATATAATGTAATGTAGCATTGACCAGGTACTGATTTATCACCAATCATTATAAAAATCACTTCAATTTCCTCAGATTTTAGGCCTGGAATTTTTTCCAATTTCATGACATTCCAACTAGCAATTAAAGCTCATATATTTCATTAAATGAGCAAAACAAACTCGGAAAACTTACCACAGCTTTTGGACTAGCCATTGCTCAATCGAGGTTACTCAATAACGAAACGTTTTATCTTTCCGCAGTTTTGCAAGCCTGCCAGGGCTTCATCAGATATCCCCTGATATTATTGTCAAGGTAGCCGAATCAGAGCCACTCATTCCCTGACATTGCCGCGCCTATAGTAATTGATAATGCTTCACAATTCGTTCGTAATTACACCTTATTGATGCAGGCAATATACATTATGCGTTTTCCTCTGAAAATAATCATTAGGATATGGTATAAACATAGACTAGCTACAATGTATACTGTATCACTCACGTGACGTTTGCCTGAACCAGATATATTTAGAAATCAAGGTCAACTTGTCTTCAGATGGCATTGTAGTAGCGTATACATGTAGATTTTATAAATCTGATTTTCAAAAACACGTGACATATTTTGGCCATACATGTACCATGGTACAGTACTTCATATGTGACATATGTAGTAATGATATGTGTGCCACCACGAGAACGTGTGCTTCTTATAACAGTCTGGCAGTGGTAAAAAACTGCAATGAGCGTGTTTCATTGAAGCATATTTTTTACTTATGAGAAAACTTTATGAGAAAAAGTAAAAAACATTTGAAATGTTTCTTTATTAAAATTAAAATTTTAAAAGGGAGTAAGCTACATTACATGCTCATTTTTCTGACTTAACAAACGTATAATATACAAGCTCAATTAACATATTACATATACGTTAAATAGGCGAATTAACACTGCAATGACTATGTGGGGGACCATTTTTACAGGGAAATGCGTGCTAGACTACATTGTTTTGAGTAAAATATAATGTTCACTATATCACATATAGCATATACAGGGGGAAAATTACACAAGAGCTTTTCTTATGGAAAAAATAGCACATGTAAAATTGTTTAAAACTGTTACTTTTACAAGCTAAAAAAGGTTTATGAATGCATTCAATATACAGTATCAAAAAGATATAGGTTTAGCATTAATTGAAGCAAAACTGGTTTCAATACCTTATTGAAATCTATTTGAATCAGCAGATGCAACCAAGTTGAATATACCATATGTATACCGTACATGTACATATATATTTACAGCTAGTACATTGCAAGTAGCCTACATTAGCTTAGAGCGTTATTTAAAGACTCAAATTGTATTGGAGATGCATGGTTATTAATCCACAGAAAATGGCCGCCTTTGCAATAATCTGATACTGAACAAAAGTTAATAAAGGGAGTTGATTGTCCATAGTTGATGTAATTATTAATAAATATTCCCAACATAACAGTCAAATGAATTATCTGCTCCAGTCGTGCATAATTTTTCTTTACAGTTAAACCGAACACATAGGGCAGTTACATGATCAATATTATGGCACAGCCATTTGATGGCAGATACTGAAATGATTATACATATTATCGATGTTTAGATAATATGGTAACGGTCATAATGTTATAACACATCCAATCGGTTCTGTGCAGAATTTTTTATGGAGTGTGAGAAAAGAGAAAGGGGAGCTGAACCTCATCACCTACAGAGAATAAAAAAAAATTGGTCCGAGGTGTCCCCATCCCCCTCTTGCATATGGTACTTATTACAAACAATTCATGTATCAGCGCTATAAATATAATCTTTTCGGCCTAAATGGATACATCTAATGCAAATCAATTTATGGTGTGGTTGGAATTTAAAGGCGACAAAAATGATTAATCTGTAAATACATACCGAATTTATAAAAGGTGCACTAATGTTAATTATATATGCTGTTATGAATAAATTGATACAACGATTATTTCATGCATGATAAGCCATTTGTAAGCTATTTAATTAATGGATTATAAATTGAAATACTACTTGAGTACTGAAATACTACCGAGTTGATTATACTTTAGTTCTGAATGAACATTGAAAACATGTAGAATGAACCAGGTACTGTATATAGGCTAACTTATTAGTTCGTTGATGAATTTAGTGAGAATTCCACACTCACCAAATTTTTGAGGTTATAAAAAAATGTCAATGTTGATTTGTTCTTTGAGTGAACCGCAATAAAACATGATGTCGCATGGGAGTATAAGTTCCCTAGTTTAAACTCTGCAATTGTCCAGGTAAAATAATTGAAACAGTAATAAGGGTTTGATTCAAACTTAATGGGAAAGGACGAAAATAAGTCTGGCATAAAGATTGTCTTAGCTCAAATCTGGATGTGTTTGGCCACTACAAGAAAAAATAAATAAAATAATGCCCCAAAAAACTCCAACAATATTGCATATTTTAAGAAACTTTCATTTGTGCAAGCCTTTTCACCTTACCTCAACAAAATACATCCTTAATAATAAATCCAATGATGATATTACTATTACATATATTTTGGTCAACATCGGTACGCTGATCATTTGAAATTATCTTTCTATAAAGTATTTAGTTTATTTACTTCAATCACCGGGGAACAGATAATTTTCCAAGACTGTAATTTCACATACATTTACTTGTATTAGAAAAATTGCTCTGATCTGTTAAATAGAAATGGCTGTGCATCGCCAAGTTATTTTCTAACTGCAATCCATATATTTGGCTAATTTCATGACCATAAAAATAGCATTGGTAAAAATATATTTATGTATGATAGAATATCACCACACTCTCGTCAGGAATAAATTAACATTATATTTGTAGTTTTGAAATGGAGTATAGGAATCAAATAATGTGAGTGAGCAAGAGTAGCCAGCAGACATTTATGCATGAGCGAAAGGTGGTCAAAGCATATAAATTTGAAAACACATAGCAAAAGCTTTTATATTTACATAATTCGAGCATACCACAATGCCGCTTCAAAGGCATAGTAGCCATTTTGTACACGTCTAGCATCTTACAGGCGACATCCAGGTGTTTGACCCAAAGAGGATACTGTATCGGTACTCACCTCTACTCTAAGGGAACTATGTCTGCCTTACGTCAGATGAAGGTGGGAAATCCTTGCAATTCCAGCGTGGATGAATTCCCTTTTTAACCTTGCCTAATGCCACAAAGAAAGAAGTCCAGACACTGTCATTCACCAGGTTGGTCAGGTAATGACTGTTCGAATAGACAAAGCGTGCGGTGAACAAATTCATATTGCTCAGCAGTTTGCACCATTCCGCCTCTACAAAAAAACAAATAAAAAAGTCAGCACAGAAGATTGACAAATGCTCAACTAAACATTAATTAAGTCTTGAAACACTTGACAGATTCTGATTTAAAAAAATCAGTTGACTTCATAGTGATTTGATCCCACATCCGAATGCATGACAGATGGACTTAGCACTAGATACTCATGTGCTGCATATGAAGTCAAATTGTATAAAGTCGATACGGGATGCAAATAAATTCAATCAACAGAAAAGTTCAGTTTCTCACCTATCTTGCCTCATGGAGCATACAATTCCAAGTACATCTACCATGTTTTCCTCTAATAACTGTTGCATCCCAATACTAGTAGCAATGAAACAGCCAGTTCTTCCTATGCCAGCACTGCATATGCAGTAACATTAAAAAATGACATTTTAATGAGGCGCCAATAAGCAAGTGGATATTACAACGCTCATGCATCAACAAGCACTTGCCTGCAGTGAACAAGCACTGGCCCCTTTGGACGGCTATTATTATCACATCTTCTGGATTCTACTTCAACGGCCATGGCAAGTAACTGCCGGGGATTGGCAGGTGTTTTATGGTCAGGCCAAGTTGTATACCAGAAGTGTGTTATTTGATGGCACTGGTTTCCTTTCTATTAATATATTTCCTTGTATGTTATACTCAAAAACTATGTAAGATAAAAATCAATTATAAAAGCTAAAAGTTATCGCACCTTCAAAAACAGTTCTCGGACGACATAACTATCGTGAGGCGTCACACTCAAAACGCTGACATCAATATCTCCAAATCTGCTAGTTAAGTCAGGAATGTATGGCTCACATTTGATCTAGAATAAATCCACGATTACAGGGCTAATCACATACAGCCTGCAATTACATTTTTCCTAATGCAAGTATAACAAAATCAAGCCTCGCTTAAATTACCTTATTCTTTTCCCGCAATTTGGTTATCATGACAACGATGCTAACCCTTTCACACCAAAGTAACTTCCAAAAATCTGTGATTGTATGTGGCATTGGGCCTTGTGTCGCAATGTATGCTTTCTCTTCCCCATCATAACCCTAAAATGAAATGAAGTAGCAATTCTAGAATATGCAAATGTTGTGCGAGTAAATGTTGTGCAGTGTACATGTAATGATAACAGGAAAGTGCTAACTGAAAACAATCTGCATGGCCATATATGCATTTCCTTAAAAAGGTTTTTGCTGCGGCAGCTCAATAAAGTTATATACAAATTTAAAAATTAAACTTTAAAAAAATTGTAATGAACTAGCTTACCTTGATATAATTTGCATTAATGTATGCAGACAGAGGATCATCATTGACTTCCTCTAATTTCACTCGGCTATGTTCATCTGTTGTAAATTAGAAATTCACTGAAGCTTATTTGAGTAAAATAAATGTTTTAAAACTGGATGAGAAATCTATCTTACTAGGCAAGATAGTTCGATATCTGTTTTTGGTGCCAGAACCTGCAATTTCTACCTTTTCTGGATGATTCATTGGAATTTCCTAAATGGCAAGATGACATAAGATTTTCTAACCCGATGAAGTTTGAATTATTAGACTGTTTGCAACTTCTACCAAAATATGGTCATATTTACCCAAAATTCACTATGTAACGTTTTCGGCTCCTTCAGACTATTCCGTAATTGCTTTCTGCTCATTCGATTGCCAGCAGACAGGAGATAATCTTCGTTAGTGCTAATTACCAATCAATGAAACAATACCGGAATGAAATCATTTTCAGAATTAAATATTGCAAGAGTGGGAGAGTAATAAATGCAAGTTAATTAAAACAGGAAAAAATATTTTCAAGTGTTAGACATTACGGTCAACTTATTTTCTACCAACCTGTCACGAGATAAGGTGCTCGTAGACAAACTTTCTTGTGAGGGGTTCAAATCGATAGTCAGTGAAGCGTTGGAGCCTCGTCTGAAATGTAGAAAGCGTTCACATGAACCGGCAATCAATAAACGCTGAAGAAAATACCAAACGGTTATGATTATGGATTGAAAAAGCTACTGTGGTGCATAATGTGCAAGTACAGTACAAAAGGTACATTTCTTGTTCATAGAATAAAAAAGCTCATAAGTTACATTTTCCATTTTCAATTTTGCCATATTCAATGTGTAAAATAAAAGATCGTTCCACATGATCAACAAACAATCAGAGCCCAAGTGGATGCAATATTGAAAGTAATTTTTTAAATCGACAAAATGATTGTAAGTTACAATGTAGCAGTACTATACGTAGTTTTCAAAAAAATTTATATTATATGCATCGATCTCCAACATATTTTGTTGTGTGAAAACCGTTCAAACGCATTACATATATTTTCTATGTAATGCTGCATCTTTTTTATTCTGTAAATCACTGGCACACCCCATCACCCCATAACATTTTTATATTTTCCACGAGCACTGAACACTTTTTTGTTATACTAAATACTGACATCTAAATTATACTTCTTAGCAAGTGTAAGTTTCTTAAGAACTACTATAGATTATCAAAAAATAATGCAAGTTGGAGACTAGGAATGCTACAGGTTAAATATGTTGTGAAACTATGTAGGTCTCAAAATGACCTTTTTTTGCATAGTTTGAGAAATAATTACCACAATTTTGTGGGAAAATGCTGCTAAAAATTATAAGTCGATTGCCTATGTATTTGCCCATATAGAAAATTTTTGCTCGTAACATGTGAAATTTTTAGCAAATTGCGATTACAAGAAATGAATGTGATTTTTCATAATTATTCGCTTGCAGATAATAATATCATTCGGCAAAAAGTAGAATAGATGAGTAGATTGAACTTAAAAATCCTGCATACAAGAAAAATTCCAATATGAGAAATTCCCTGAATTTTCAAATTTACCTGAAATTCCCTGACATTCAAGGTTTAACCTAGTCGTGCACAGCCATACCTCCTTCATGTGCATTAATAGACACGCACCTTTCTAATAATCCTTTGGCTTTAATTCGAATGGGCTGCCTTTTAAAGACTTCCAAGTTCTCTTCAGTTAAATACACGGCATTAGTTTCTGGCTGAACCGCACCAGTATCCTTGACTACCGGCTTGACAACTGGGAAGAGGCACACATGTTTTGTTTCGTGCTCTACAGCTTTCTTATGAATTTGCTGGCGAAAACAAAGGAAAACCTAGAGAGAAGAATGTGTAGGAGGAAATAATGAAACATAATCGAAGCGCTGATAAAATATGCCGCACTGCATGCTCCAGTTTCGGATGGAGAAAAACAACAACATAGCAACATCAACTTCCTTATTTCACCTTTCATAACGGAAACCCTACTCCAATAAATTTGTCGATTCTTCACCGAATTATTACAACAATTTCGACTTATTACGGATCACGTTTGTTATTTAAGAAAAAACAAGCTTTAGTTATCCCTTTCGCATGCGATTCAACAGAATCAATAATCTTCCGTGTGGACATTAAGCTTGCAAACAGCAAATCAAAACGAATAAGTGAAATTTGATCTCGACTGTATCGCCTAATCTTAGTAAATCAACAAAAATATAAAGGCTCATGGCATGGAATATTTAAATTTCTTCAGAATTCATCGAGAATAGTTGTTGCATTGCCATGGCTTGAATCAAAAATACGTGGACCAAAAGGAATTTGTCAATATCGAAAAAAGAAAAGCTGTACGTCATAAGTCGATAAAATATATTTACCATCCCGACCACAAGCAGAAGTAGCAAGAGCAGGCATGACACTATCAGGAACGGCAACTGCCAACTTTGCCATATTTCCTTTTCGAACATGCTCCAAATCCTGGCTTCGGTGACCGTACTTCGCACTGTAACCTCCTCCTTGAACAAAGTAACAAAAGGATCCACTATATTTTGTTGTAATTATGCGTGCATTTTGCTTTATCTATCTGTCACTAAGTACTAAAAAAGTTATAAAGGTAGCAATTACTAGGGACATCGACGCCTTCCTCTAATAGCTAATTGATCAATTGCAGTACTGAAGCCTCAGAAAATACAAATTGCAAACAAATACAGTGTACGTCCCTTCGAAATCGATTTTGACCCTTCCAAGATGCATAATAACAAAGTGCAACAGATTTTTAAAAACTATGTTTTGAGTTTAACAAAATTTCAATTGCCAAATGCATGTTACATTTGATTGAGTGTATACTGAAAAACTCTAAGAACGAAGAATAAGCAATAAGGCAAATGTGGTGTAAATTGCAATAACTTAACTTTTCCAACACCCTGTATACAAAGTAACAGCTATGAACCTAATTTGATAACATTACCTGCACCAGTTGCCTTGAACTATCGTCATCGGACAAGTTTTTCTCCCATCTCATTCAATGAGATACACCGTTTTATTGCAGCACTTAAAGTATTTCTGAATGAAATAGTGACGCACAATTTGGCACTCAGAATTACTAGACGACAATAACCCGTAGCAAGATAAGCTAATCCTAGCAGATCAAACATGAACTTCAGACAATTTGATCGAACGCAAGAAAGCAAATTCGGATACACAGTACACTAGATTAGACCCTGAACCAAATGTACACAAAATATTTATATTCCGACCCTACCTGTCTAGTAGACAAAAATTTGATTTGACACCTGTCCTAGCTGCAACAATTTATCTTCATTATTTTTTCTAACCTAATAATTGCCAGCTTACGGACCACTATGAGAACCCTATAGTGAGGCTTCAAATTCCTTTTTATATTAGGGACAAATCTTAAAGCAGACCTCAATAGACACATTGATCAATCCCATCAGTACAAAATCGATCAGTAGGCTATACAATAGTGGTATGCTGAAGCAATGACACGACTAACCCTGACTTCAGCTTTGGGAGTGATATATGCAATCCGTAGGCCACCAGCCCAAGCCTTATTCAAGGCCCCAACGGACAAGTTTTGCACCACTTTGGAGGCTGGAACCAAGATGCTCATTTCACGTCGTCTTTGTCCGTCATCGTAGGGAACAGTGTAAACCACAAAGATCTCCACCGTGCTACCCACCACCTGCGCAAGATTCAGCAATTAAGCGTGAAGAAGAAAAATAGATAGAAATTAGTGGGGAAAAAAGAAAAAGGGAAAAGAGAGTTACTTCATCTTGGAATTTTTTAACCTTATCAGAAGCCAATAGTAGTTAGCAAACAAGCATGCATTAATCAAAAACTTATCATTCATGGAGAGTACAGGGAAATGTGCCTGTCACAAATTCATTCATGAGAACTTTTGAATGCTGAAAATAACTGCCCCACTTACAATTTTAGCAATAACAATGAAATGCATCAAATGCGTTCTCCAGATACCAAGAAAAAAGGAGCAGGAAAAGCAAAACCGAAAATTCCGATTTAGCCTTGATATTATAACTCGGTGATCTGTGCAAAACGCTCAGTCATATAGCACCAAAGGCACAAGTGTAGCTTGCAATTATCAATAAAGCATGCAAAATGCTTACAATACTTTGCAACAAGCATCCCCAATTCATTTACATTAGTACGCTTCTGGCGATTCACATCGATCAAAGCCATCATTGAAGTCCCTAGATGACATTGCATTTTTCCATATCTTTCACTGATTTGCATTTGTTTAGAAATTAAAGGATTTCGCATGAACGGACACACTGAACAATGGAGCAGAATTCTTCAAACCCTTCTGATTTAGCCAAAAATATGATTAACAAGTCAATAAAAACTAGCCAATGTTCAAAATAACGTTGCTCGTGCATACGTTCTCAATTGCGTATATAATCAATAAATAACAGTTTAAATGCGAGGAGATTCTCACAATATAGAGTTAAAATAACTTTAAAAAGCTTGGTACATTAACGCCGTGAACAGCATTCGAATTGTGGACGATAACAACACTCAAAACTAAATATGAAACGTAACATAAAAAATGTAAGTAATAAAAACAAGCAGGGGAAAATAAGGAAAATACAGTTACCTTTGATAGCCATGAACTATAATCACATTGCATACACTTATTAAAGGCTGGAGAGTTGCATTGATTCAGTGTGTTAAGGGTCATAGCTAGTTTCAAATTCGTGACCAGTTTATTGCTAGCGCTGAACACGTACTGAGCTACGTTTAAACTATTCTGACAAGGGCTTATCATAATATGCATGCGATAACAACTGATAACCAAAATCTTAAGGTTCAGTGTGCAAAACTTTGTGATAAAAAGGGTGTGTTGTGTCTATGCGAAAGCACATCTGAAGCCCAGGTCAATATTTTAAAAGCCAAATCAAGCGTACACTAATACAAATTCGCGAACACACATTAAAATTCATTCAATAAGACCGATGGAAAAACAAGAAAGTCAAAGATGAATATTATCTTACCTGAATCACTTGAATACTATCTTTGGCTACTCCGATTTCTTGCGCCAATGCTTGTTTTAGAATTGAGATATGAGTAGCATTCACCTTGTCTGGTGGCATGTCCATTTTCTGAAATACATTATAAAAATTCAACAAAATGAAGAATATATTTCCATATATCCACATGAAAATGGCTGCTGAGGAAATTCAAGGAAATTCACGACGACTATTCTTGAACTTAACACATTTCCTCAAGATGTGTTATTGGTCATGAGACGTACACATATTTATCATAGATCACTGATGAACAGTGCTTATGAAGTATGGTAAGTATTATCTCGTAAATACACCCATTCCCGTCTCAATTTCCGATAAAATTCATTGTTATCATTAGTAATTCCCCCCAACTACATGCGGTAGTCTATCGCCCAGCATTATTTCCACTGCCTGACATTTTGTCAAAAACTGCATCACTGACAATGAAGCAGAAACCATTCATCCAACAGTCAGTATTTGCGATGTCATGTATTTGTGTGTACAGGTGGAGGGAGGAGGTACATACAGCTTGAGGTATGTACGAGGGATGATCACATGAAATGGTGTCTTGGCATTGTTGTACAAGGGTTGCTAAGTACCGAAACAATTACAAATTGCAATGTACTGGTATACTTTCCTTCCCTCATACTATGGTCCATTCTGGAAATTGGTGGTGAACGAGGATTTCGAAGAAGTTCCGAAAATTTAAGTTCAATGATCAAGTACTTACTGTATAGTACATGATAGCATGATTTCGAAATGAAATAATAAACACTATAGATATAGCAGAGGAGCATTTTATGAAGCAAATTTCTACACCGGTTATTCCTCATTGATAGAAAAGCATACACACGTACATGTACATTACAAAGAACGCAATTATTTACCACAATTATCTTGTAATCATCAGCGATGAGGTCCACACGAGCAGTGACATTATGAAATCCTGGCGTGGACTGAACTTCAGCTGGCCTATACTCGGCAGCGTCCAAGCCATGTCGTTTATAGTGATTGATGGCTTCAATGGACGCGGTTCGACCTGTGGGGAATTCACAAGAGTTATAGATTAGCAGTCAATGCTGAAAGTGATTTTAGTAACCGTAAACCGTTACTCGTAAACATGTAGAGGAAATTGCAACATAAATAGGATACACCTACGACTATACGTTTGCAAAGAAAAATCTTGTTGAAATCGCAGTTAAATTATTAAAATAGAACGTGAACACAGTGGAAGTACGCATGCAAACACAAGTATCAAAAACACTTCACATGTTGCAGTTATTTGGCAACATCCATTGTAGAACTTTGGCCAGCTAGGCTGGTAGGACGTCACAGTCCTTTCTATAACTATTTAACAAATATCAGTTTTTTTGAATAAATACGACATTCAAACGATAGAATGAAAGGACCAGAGAAAAATAATAAAAAAATATTGATTATGATTTGTGAAAACGCTCTAATATCATGGTCAGCTCTTATTCGTCATTAACTTCCTAGTGTTAGAAGAAACCAGGCTTTACAGTTTTTCCATAGTTGTCATTCTAAATGGACGACATTTCCTTTTTCGTCGACTCCCAAACGTGTTTCCCATACAGAAGTTAATCTAAACACGATGGGTTGTCAAACAACCCTACACGCACATGACGTCCATAAGGTAGACACATTTTATTGACCCCATTTGGAGTTAAAGAAGAACACATGTTTTTTCCTAGGTACACACGTTTAGTTGATTCAACATAAACCTCAAATACGTGGTAAACTATACATAAAGTACAAAAAGCTGAAGGTTTGGTGTTTGCTGTAGGAAAATACATAGTAAATAAGGGAGACGTCGTATAAATGAACAGATAAGCCTTCCAAGAAAAGACAGTGCCACATAACAGTAATGCGATTATGGATTGCCTGCATAAGAAGCAAAAGAATTGGGGTTTGGATAGAGATTGGCTATTGGTTTATCTCAAATGGTTTTCCCATTATTATGCCTATGTGCGTCATTCCGAGGTAGGAAAATTGGGAAGGGCACATGCACGTAACACTTACTAGGTAAGTTCCATCTCGAAGATAAAGTCACCACACTGTAAGCATTCTTTGGTGCAAGTATTTCGACATTAAGATATCTCCGGAGAGACCTGACCGAAAATGTAGGTTATAATACACACATTGTATTTAAATAAATGCGAGGAAAGCCAGGCTATTCATCCTCTCAATGAGTTGGATCAAAATATGTGTAATAAATATGTTGTAGTACAACATAACAAAGTTGATCTTGCAGATAATTTTTGACTAAACTGTATATTATGCACAGCTGCTGCCCATCCTCGACAGTGATTTTCTCCTAACAGCTCGTAGGTTAGCAGTGATTGCCCCTATTCTGGGGACATGTACAGTTGTAAATCAACAAATCGCGCTTAAAGGTTAACTTTAAGGTAAAAAAGAAAACACCGACGAAACGAACACATAAAAAACGAAAATACAAAAAGAAAAGTGTACGCACGTAGCTTAATTTTTACTTAAATCTGGCAAAAATGTGAAGTGCAAAAATTGAATAACGACGTGTCAGCAAGTTTAAGCAACTTTAAGTTTATAAAGTGAGTCCCAATTTCAAAATCAGGACCACAGCATCACATGTAACTGAAGTTTTTCATCATTAATTATTAAAAGTGTGTCTGATATTCATCGCTAAACTTTTCACCGTCTACCAAGTCGGTCAAAAACTATTTCATAAATGTCCGGGACAGATTGTTTTGATGTCTGTCCTGTAATAGGTTACACAAATGTCTTTGGTATTTTCGATTAAGTAGCTAGTTGCAAAATTTAAAAAAGATCATTCGGGTATGGCACATGATACACAAGCAGTTGATACCATAGGCCCCATGCAATCAGAGTTTTTTGCGTTTATTCAGACTTTATAAAGCAACAATTCACGATGAAAACGGAGCCTCAGCAAGCAACCAATCACGCTATGAGTTGTCATAACGATCGATAATATTTGCTTTAGGTATCCCAACGTACATGTATTTACGCTACATAAATCATTATTATTAGTCATTTTTTGAGTCATCCATATTACTCATTGCGGTAATGAAAGCAAGCGTTCTTCTTTTAGCGCTATATACACTATTTATACAGTACTGCCCCTGGGGTCTCGCACACAGTCAAAGGTTTGCTTCGGGTGTTTGGTTTTACAACAGGCTTACATCAAAAGCCTATTCCTACTAGAAATAAATTGAAGAAGGTTCTTACGGAAGAAAAGTAGCTTGGCTGTTGTGTGAGATAAAATTTGTGTCACCTAGGACAAAGTGACGAGTAAAAGCATTGGTCGCTGCATTGCGGTCTTTCGGAAAGAAATTACGAAGTTGAATTCACAACATTCCAAATCATTTAGTGTTATAAATTACTTGCATCTACGGCAATACACTATCTAAAACCATTTTGATGATGATTTATTATGTGTGAACCCGAATAAATACAGATATTCGTGTATGCAAAATGACAAAAAACATCCCAAAAAAAATGACTACTTCATGACAATTTGCTTATTTAGTTGCAATTTTTGACCTGAATGCGAGAGAAAAACCGACAAAACTGATAGACAATATCCTTCCCTAAAAGGTGGCAACCCAACAGCAACCAGTTAAGTTGTTTGCGCCATTAAGGGTAAACAAGTTTTCATATTAGAACCTTGACCCACTGTCCACAATAGTCATCCGAAACAGGGGGCTTATTTCACAATCGATGTTGCTCTTATTAAACTAAGAAATATAATAGCGATCAGACATACACCTACCATGACCTTAAAGGAAACTTCCAATGCCATACAGGAATACATGCATGTATGAATAAGCCAAAGAGCCAGCCTAGTTTAGGTTACCCTGAAACGCAGACCTAATTAAACCGTCCATGTTCAATTAGGAAAATGCAGGTAACGTTATTGTCTCGCTGAACAATGGGCGCATGGAATCTCTGTTAACAGCATATTTAGGTCATTAAAGATGTTCGTGAGTCTAATTAATCGACGTTTTAATTAGGCTTATACTGATAGAGCAGAGTTCATATACAAGATGGCAGTTTTCCATGTAATCGTGGAATTCTGTCATCTGAGATACCGTGAATCGAGATTTTCGATTATAATCCAAATCCAATTTCATTGCTAGGGTTGAGTAATTTGAGTATCAAGGCGATCATCGGTGCATCTTGAGCACAGAGAAAGGCATGTAATGCAGGACTTGGCCTTTATAGGTGGTCGATGTGCGAGACGGTCAAAACGACCATTTACAACAGTTTCATCTAATGAAACGAGTTTTATGTTCAAACCGGTTTCTTTCTACTTTACCCTAATTGAATCGGAAAGAATTATTGCATTTATGCGCTGCATTAGAACGCCTTGTTCTCGCCTTTACATGCACTGGAAAAATAAAATCTCGGATAAAATGTGAACCGTTGCCGGAATATGGTCTTATGAATAGAGAATGCATTTTTTAGTCCGAGCAGCTCAAGCATGCAAGCCTTGAGATTTTTCTATGGCACAAGTAACGATAATGGAACACCACGTAAAGACCATTGCTGCTATGGAGCTAGTATATGGTTTTCGATCGATTAAATGTAATTCGGCATGAGAAGAAAAGGTAGCTAGGCTACAACTAGATACGCCCCCCATTAAATCAATGATAACGGGTCGTGAAACGACAAGCCAAACTAAGGATTTTGCATTTCCGGAATAGTTCGATAGATTCCACTTCCCATTTTGGCATCTTATACATGTACTTGCATGGAAACGGCAGGTAGAATAGACCTCCATCTGTGTAGTATTTGAAACTCGAATAAACTGACTTTGTACATGTATGAAACTCAAGCAAATGGAAGTTGGGATAACATATCTGTAATCAGTTTTCGCATGTTGCAAACAGAGCGCCACGTGCTCAAGTTAACTTTTTAAACTTTCCATTTCAGGATCTTTATCAGTTTTAAAGCAAAGTCCTTCAGTTAACCTCAAAACGCAGTTTATTTTAGCTGCCCATCCACCAGGTAATCACTACAAGCCTTTGGGAGAAGCCAAACTAGAACTAATTTGTAAAAAAAACAAATTAGGAAGCAGCTAGACTTTGAAAAATGTCGCGATTTGCTGATTTTGACTAAAATGAAGTCAGAATTTGATTAAAGAAAAACGAATTCTTTCATTATACATGTACTGTTTTTCCATGTATTTGATCGTACGTCCTTTATCCCTGTATTTTACGGACACCTATACGCGAATGGAGGACCATCAAAGTTGATACTATCGATTTATCGAGCTCTCCTATAGGCTTACGCACTATAGTCCAGTCACTATAGCCCGTACCAATCAATAGCTGAATAGAAAACGAGAAACCGGATATTCATTTGCAATTCAAGCCCAAACAAGTATACACTGTAACATTGCGATTGACGTTTAAACAGGATATTTTCCACATCATTTTATCATGAAGCGCTTCAAGAACTTCTGATATGCACACACCATAGTCAGTCTTTTTCACTTAACATATATCAAATAATGTACATGTATATACACAAAACACATCAATATAACGTTGCCACACGCTATTTGAAGCGATGTTGAAATTCAAAACCTATATGGCCTACTGAGCGAAAGATTCAGCCAAAAAATTATACTCCAGCCAGAGCAGAACTCCAAGAACTGGGTCAATGTATCAGGGTAATCATTATTGAAACAATATCAATAAAAGCAATGGAATTGTTTGTCAATGTGTCATTGCTTAATTAACTACAGTTGCATGTTATGGATATAGGTTAATGCAAACATGGTGTTATGGCACTAAAACCTAACACTGTCAGGGCGTGCACATACACTAAAAGCCCTTTCTCTGTTCAAAAGCAGCTTACAGACCAAATTACACAATTTCATTACCCCTGGTGGCTTCATTTAATTACACTAAATACATAATACATGCAATTTTGCGATGTGATTTCCAGACAGGTCAATTGAAAAGGTATCTTAATAGAAATGCTAAAAAAGCCTTTGGGGTCGTTGACGAAATATACGCGTTTATCTAACGCCTGGAAAGTAGTTGTACACGGTGTATTTATACAGTACATGTACTGCAGTGCTCAAATGAATGAGAGGAAAATCAATTCAGAGATCAGTTTGTTTAACTGTTGGGTGTCTGTGCTTTTGGCATCCAACAGGGGATTACTGTGAGCTGCCTGTATGTGAAATCGATGCTAAATGGAAAACCTAAATGCGAACTGTAAATGTTGTACAAACTCGTCTTTACTTAATTTTAAGTTCACAAGTTACACTTTCGTAGAAAGTCTAGACGTGTTTCGCTATCACCATAGCAGCACGTTTTCATGGAACAGCATGTTCCTTGAAAAATAGAACAGAAACTCGATACAAATATTAAGTTGCAGATGTATGCATTAATGATAAGCGCAGCGAGATATGAAATGAAATAAATTTCATACTTGAAAATCGACCTAAATTGGGTGGGCAGAAGGTTACCAATTATGAATAAATTATGTTTACCGATTTATGGCATTCCGAAACGTTAAAGAAATGCATAATCAACAGGATTGCATTATACAACTATAATTCCATTGAGAAAATGTGTTTCTGAAAGAAACATTACAATTCATTACAATACTGTACTGTATATAATGTATTTAGGTTGTAGCTATAAAATTGTGCGACACATCTGCATTTCACAATTGTTAAACACCATATTGGACAGCAACCGAAGTACACTGTACAGTACAGAAATCTTTACAATGGCTATCAATGGCGAATGTATGCCAGTGTTCAGAAAACACGCATGCCCCTACAGACAAATTTAACTGCTGATTTTTATTACGACTATTAAGTTGAAAATTACTATTTATAGCCTTTTGAGTCGCTGAAAAACGTGTTGCTTTGCATTTCTATAGATGCATGGCACACTCCTCATTCATTCATCATGAATTGCATACAAGTCAACATCTTATTTAAATTTCCAACCAAGCGTATACTGTACGTACATGCATTATAAACGGCTAAACATATTCAGCAAGTACAGAATATATGCATCAGCTCAGATAGAAGTTTTAAATGCACATTGATAGGTGAATGAACAGCTGTTTGGTTACACGATCGACTCTGCAGATTCAAGCATATACACTGTAGTACCGTGTTTTGTTACGCGACGTTACTCAGTTCATTGAATATTATATGAATCAAAATGGCATTATTAGAAATTTGAAAAAGGAAAATTAACGCAAACCCATTGTTCCATACATTCATTAGTTATCCTACATGTTAACGGCAATACGCATTAGAACATGAACATGTTTACCAAAAATGCATTCAGTAAATACATGTACTAGTTGAAGTTACATGCAAATTACAAATTATTTCCTGGAATTTTAATAACCTGGAGTGACGTTGACAAAGCAATGATGTATAGTATGCTTTTGGAATCAGCAGGATCAGCAATGGTAAGCCAAAAGTGAAACGATGGTTAACGTTCTATCACGAAATTGAATACATGTAGCTGCATTATATTCTCATGAATGCAAAAAATATTCCAAATTTGAGATTGCTACATTTTGTAATAATCGTGAATCGAGGAAATCTGCCTGCATCTGCTCCTATGAAGTTTATTATACTAAATTTCGTCTTTCAAACTTGCTTCGCAATGAAATTGGAATCCCACATTTCCCTTGCATGGGCCCTACTTTCTCAACGTATAAATTGAAGACACATGACCCGTCAGCAGAACATGAGTTTGATTAAAGATTTGGTATATAAAAAAATTCGATTTACAATTGGGCTATCTATTCCTGGCAGCACAGATCTCAAAGGACGGATTTTCTTGCGTCGTTGGACATTCATAAGGTAGTTTGAATTTGATTTAAACCCAGGTCGATGGCACCGCAGAGGATTTTCAGATTTCCATAAAGCATATTCCTATTCAACGAGTCTCCCTAGTCCACTTTCTTTAAAGTCAGTCCATTTGCAATAAAACAGATGGAATAAAATTCAAGTTAAGATTACATAAGGGTGAAATTCAGCCTTCCATTGGTAAAAAGAAATCCTTTCGCAATTAATCGATCCTTTAAAAATGTCGCTATTATCAACGACTTAGTAACATTTACAAAAAAAATGGACATTTACTCCTAATATAAGCATGCCACGCCTTCAGAGTACATGTGCACAGTGCACTACTTGTGTTACCACTACAAATGCTAATTTTACCACATATATCATGAAAAAGGGCGAAAACTGGTCTAAATGGCGTATTTTTCGTCATTTACAAATCCTACCAGTCGTCAACTCGTATATAAAAAATTCCCTTTTTGTGACATGTTATGCGTATGCGTATGCCAGGAAAAATATACAGGGCGTTACTTCATCAGCCCTATATCACCATTTAAGACAAAATCACTAAGTTCATGAGATCGATATTTCAAACCAGAGTTTGCAATCGATTGGGAAACGTTTTCAATCTATACGCTGTTAGGAGAAATGAAATGCAACAGCATACATTACTGTATAACGCATGATAATGAGCCATAGAGACCAGTTTTTACCAGGTTCATTAATTATAACGCATGAATGGTGTAATCTTGCATTCATGGTTCTTTACACTTATTAAGAAACCAGTATATGCATAAATGCATCTTCATGTGACACGAAAGTCGTACATTATCGTGTATACAGGGTGTCTATTTGAATGGTGAAAGAGCAAGACGCCAAAACCAATCATACAGTTAAACGATTTACAACAAATGTATATCCATTGACATCACTACATGGCTTGTAACATCAGTTCATGTATACATGCTATGAAATATTCCCAAAATGACTCTTCGATGTTAAGAAGGATTTGTTGTGCTTACTGAGCTCCCTATTTATGCAACATCCTTCACATGCATTATGCAGTTTAAAAATGCGATTTTGATAAAGACGATGTATAATCATAGCCTATAGGCTATTGCATGTAGTCTTTTGTTTCCTTCCAATAACACTACAGTTCACATTCGACCGTGGATTAAGACACGCTTGTTTTGGTGTCATCCTTCACCTCCCCACTTGTTGGTGTAGGCGCGGGGCACCCTGGAAAATGTTATTTTGAACACATATTGCGTTGTAATGTTTAGTTCATAGCAGAAGGTTGTGCCGTCAAACTGTACAACTGAATTCTGACAGCCCGACCTTAATACAAGATATTACGAGCGTATGTTTGACAGCCAAGGAAACGTGGGCTATACCCTTCAAGTGAATCATTTCACATGTACATGTACTTCATTGGTTACCATCTTGGTCCAAAACGACTTTGACCAAGGTTAAGTTTCAATAGAATGAATACTGTGAAAGTCAAAGCAGACAAGTACCAGTATATGGTCGGAAAAAAACCTTGATGTCAGGAGCTTATCTAATACAGACCAAGAAAATAATTTGAAATTTTACATAAAGCCAGTAAAACAGCGAATTGGAAAACGCAAATTGCTTCACTGATAGCGCTCGGGAAGTTTACATCTAAAACCCGCAAACTTTACGTTTGATAACAAAACGCCTAGGGAAAACGCTTAAAAAATGACTACTCGTTTTCTAAGGATAATTAGTAGATTACTGCACGTGCATCTAAAGTTGTGACGAAAAAGCTTTCTCGAAATTAAAAAAAATAACCAAACAACATTAAAGCCGCAAAATATAACCACATGTATATAAAGGTATATTTCACGCAGCTATACTACGGTATTTTCCATCATTATTGCCCTTTGCTGTGGAAACAACGAGAAAGCGATTTTCTCCGCATGGCGCGTGAGCTGGCAGTGATTGCCTGCGTTCCAATTTTGCCCGATGAAAAATAAATTACATTTTTAGATTAGTTTAGGTCAAGGTAAGTCACAAAAAAGGGGAGGGGGGGGGGGGGGGG